>DWMZ01005777.1:0-10733 GCA_018249855.1 Eueides tales michaeli | reverse complement strand
CTATAACATTAAGATAATTTCCGTAAATCTGTCTCTATAGATAAACTTATAAGTACGTAAGGCCATGTAGATTCAAAAGCTTTACACATGAGATCTGATATCTTTTTCACAAGCGCCAACCTTATGTGGTCGTCTTGGCAACATTTTACATGAAATGTTTTTGGCGGGATTTCAGTTATTTTTGTAAGTTGCTAGGCAGTATTTTTAGTCTTTCTTCTCTTTTTGGAATGTATTTCTTACACATCAGCAGATGCGCAGGAAATACATTCTAATCCCATGAATAAAATTAAATTATTCTTATAAGATTTCTTCATGCATACTAACATTACTTATAATTACGCATAAAAAAAGTTATAGTTATCAATATCATTCTAGTATTTAAGATTATTAGTATTGAAGAATTGATTAATAAGGTATTTTTCCGTATACTAAACTTTGTTTACATACCACCTTTGGGCTTTCTATCACTGCAGGAAGAATCCTAACATTTTGAAGTATCATACAAACGCTTTTTTACGCATTGACTAAGTCCATAAAATCATTTAGCTTTAAAAATTTTACATATACAAAAGTAACAAAACGAAATATTCTTTTCTTTTTCATTCGGTACTTTGTCTTATTTTGTTAAAAAATACTTGTAGTTTTTCAAAATTTCATCACGTTAATTTTTTCATTTAACGCAATAGTCAAACTAATTGACTGTGGCTTGAACTCTTATTTTTTATGAAAACTATAAAAGTACCAATTAATTATTTAGAATCTTACGTAGCTAAAGTCTTACATTACAATTTTAATTAAATTTGTGGTGATCAAACAAATAAAAATGTATACTGTAAGCATTTAAATTGACTTTGATGCCTTAACAGTGTTTGCTTAATTAAAGGGTTCTATTTAAGAGATTTTGGGGTAGACGGTATATCTTACGGTTGGTTAAAATAACACATTCCATACAAAATGTTTCTTCGTATTCATTATAAATTGTAATACTGTATATTATATATGCCTATTTAGGTTTAAAATTTTTCGAATATTATTTATCATATATCAAAAGCTTCATAACTGAAATGCTACAGGTTATGGGTTCTATCCCTACTCGAGGAAATATTTTCAATTTAAATATTTAAAGTTTTCATTTCTTCGCTCTGGTAACAAGTAAAGCGCGGTGTTGAGTTTCGCCACTCAAATCGCAATGCCTCAAACTCAACGGTAAGCGGAGGCCGGTACGGAGTGTTTAAACACTACGTAGGAACTAAGTGTGGGAGGGAACTTAACAAGGTAAAAAAATATTACTATTCAATATCATAGGTAAACAATAAAAAAACAATCATTTCTTCAAAAAAATGTATTATGACAAGGGGAGCCCATTGAACACTCAATTTTTTTTCCATACTAAATAAATTAAATAGTTTCTTGCGAATATACCAAGAAAAATGCCTTTGAAAATAAGAATCTTGCGATATTATGATATTACTTTAGTAAAACTTATAACTTGTTTTTAAATTAAAAAATAAAGAAATATCACAATTTCTAATATACCAAGAAAAATGCCTTTGAAAATAAAAGTCTTGCGATATTATGATATTACTTTTAATAAATATAAACTTTAGTAAAACTTATAACTTGTTTTTAAATTAAAAAATAAGAAAATATCACAATATCTTATCACAATATCTTCTGTTATTTGATTAAACTTGAAAGTTATATCCAAATTAAGAGATTTATGTCTAATTACACTTGAAAACATCGTAAAATCTTCTAATAAGCAACTGAAAAATGAAGAAGAATAAATTAAAAAAATGTTGACTAATGAAAGGTCAGAAGTAAAATCAAGTCTTTCCAATTTGGTTTCCGACTGTTATGTTGACTATTAACAAAGCAGACTAACAAATCAAAGACACTGCGAAAATAGAAAACGTTATCAGTTCGAATAACATAAAGGTAATTTATTCTGTCAATGCTTAATCATTTTTTATGTAAAAGTTTGTTCGTTCATACTGAAAAGTCTGGCTATTGTTAAACTTCGGAAAACAACACATATTCTAGAACGGAGCATGCAACCGTATTTCGTTAAAATATATACTTATTACAATTTACTTATTCTATTGCTGTTTCGAAACCACGTCCATATTCGAGTAGGAACATGCGCTGGTTAAAAACTAAACAATGATATTAAAAATGATAGACTTCTATAGCTCTACACTTAAACTTTTCTTTCGTAATATAAAAAACGTAAAAAATATATTAATATAAAATGTGAACAAAAACATTCTTCCCATGAGATTCTCAATTCAAATTAATCTGTTCTTATAAAATCAACGAAGATAAAAACAACAATTACTAACGTCTAGACTCTTTAATGATGACAAGAAATATGAAATATTATTATAAGATTTTATTCTAACTTCAATAATTAAAATCCTTAATTATACTTTGACTGGTCTGATAAAATTATTTTGGTTCATAAATTTTATTTATTATGTGAAAATAAAGTAATACGCTTAGAGATAACTTTTGTTACAGATTTAAACCCAATATACCAACTCTAGCTAGCAGTACTCGTTCTGAAATCGAATGCATGGCTCGAAATCGAGCTTTTCGCGTGGCACCACTTTAATCGCTATTTGCCCGCTTTACCAATTTCGTCTTGGCAAAAGCGAGTAAATGGAATGGGTTTATTTCCCCGGAAGTAGATATCCAATCCTCTGATACTCTCATACTTCGCCACTGTGGCCACATTTTTGTATAGCGATTGAGTGTAAAAAGTGGAAAGACATTATATCAATAGACTTATTTTAATGATTTTCGAGTTTAATAGTACTATAACAAAATATTGCAAAACAATCAATACACAGGGTGTATGGCAGGTCAATAGACAAACCGATACAATATAACTAATTTTACCCCTTATACAAACGTTATATCGTAATAGTACCTATATGCTTTAGATTTTGAAGATAAATTAAACGAAGATTTTTTCTTTATTTTGTGGGGATACAGAAATAAATGTTTCTTTATTTCTGTATCGCCACATTTCCTGAATGTTTTTCTATTTCTGATACTTAGGACACCAAAATGAAAAAGACATTCAAGATGGGTGCAGTGTAGCATGAATTATCTCGCAACGCACTACCCTCAAAACAGGTTTGAATATAAAGTCAAACCTGGTATGATTTTAGAGCAGTGCTCTCGAACACGAGTTGTATTGTTTTTTTTTAAGATCTCTTTTATGATAGATTTAAATGTGCGTTGATGTGCGTGCTTATTTCACTAGACAGCTTCTGATAAGTACAAGTTAGTAAATTTAGAAGTTTACTCGACAATTGCAACTGTGATTAAATTTTTTCTCAAATGAAAGATACTTCAGTCATAACTGTTTCCTTGACAACTCATCCTATGGAGAACAAAATATTTATATAAGTGTCAATAAAAAATAAAAGATAACTTCAATGTAAAAAATAGAGACATAATATTAAAAAAGACCAAATTTGTGATAGTATTTGTGAAACGTAATTTCACAATTTGCATATTTACAACTTTCGTTTTTCAGAAAATCGGTCGCTTTGAAAGGTTAATTACGAAAAATATGGTAGTAGTCGTCGAATGCTTTATTGATGTTACTTCTTAAGTATTTTAAATAATATTAATTATTATTTTTAACGGATATCATTTTATTTTTAAGTCACGATGCATCTTTCTAACAACCTACAGAGCATCTTCATAACAATATTTGAATGTCATCGTTAATTAAAATATCATTCCAGGATTGATTAAAAATATATGTATAGCTGCATGTGGGACTATTATAAATTTTTACTTACCTTTTTCTTAATTTCGTATAGAGAAAAATTACGATTATAAGGTGATTCCATACTCTCGCAATATTGCATGTGTGTGTATTTGTCAATCATCTCAATATATTATGCAAATAATATACAAACTTTTCTTAGCCTATATAGTACTTTAAAAAATATGTTTTTAGTTCATAATAAATGTCAACTATTTAACTTGTTATATAACATACGAGTAACCTTTCTTAACCGCAATTGCAAGATTCATTATTATTAAGAGAAGCCAAATAAAAATATTCTTTACATACTTGTGTAATTTACGTCTACAACCTACCACTTACAGTTGGTATGCAAATTTTATTTTCTATTTGTTGGCAAATTAAGCATTTCTTGACGTTTAATTATAATTTGACGTTGACCAAAGGAATGGTACATTTTCAGCATTTAAGTTAATGGTAGGTCACTTAACTAACAAGAACTTAATTGGTCTGTTAAAAATTAAAACATGTTTTTGAAGTAAAATTATATATTTAGTAAACAGCATCTAGTGTTCTTGATATGTTGAAATACGTGGCTTAAGTGATGATGATAAACGTTTCCTTTAATACTATTGTCATAGTCTTTTAATGTAAAAGATTTTTCAGATTATCTGAAAAATGCGTCACAAGCGTTTAACTTTCATTGGATATAAGAAAAACTGTTGCCTTTTCTGGTGCCTATAAAGGAACGATTCATATAATTCGCTGACATTTCTATTGGTTAACGTAATTATATTAATATTATTATTTCATATATTTTTATGAACCATTTTTGTTCAAATGTATGAAACCTTTGAACAAAAATGGATCACTTTAATTTTGGAATTTTTAAATTAGGTTTTTTTTAAATTCATACTAATACATGGCCAAAGTAAATGAAAATATTTATTGATCGACCATTCCTCTTCTGACATAGAATCATAGTAGTAGGGGAGCCCGGGATGCTAAATTTGCAGTGACTAAGGCGTCATGGCGACCTTGTGAAGATTAAGTACTAAAACGAAAAAAAGTTTATGATAAGTTTTCCATTTTAGTGGGGAGGTAAGCGTGTACAAATTTTCTAAAATGTAAAAAAATAGTCACATGAAAATACTTGAACGCGTCAGATATTCATATTGTGTACGCGCTATATTTTTCTAATAACTGAGCGATATTAATCTGACGAGTAACTAGTGGAGGGTAGACGTAAAAAGGGGTAGAGAAAAAAAACAAGTTATTTGGGCGTGTCAGATATTCCGAGGGAACATTAAGTAAACTAAACAAAGTGTCCTATTCAAATGACTGACGATATAAAATCGATGTAATCGATCGATTTTTCATTATATTTAAAAATACGAAAGCTATGTAAATTTTGTGAGCGATGTAGATTTAAAGTTTTTAATTGTTCTGTTTATTTTATTGTCAAATACTATATTTATTTATTGTCTATTTCCAATGCTGTTGACACTATGAGTTACAAAAATCGATTAAGGCGTAATTCGTCTTTTAATTGTCAGAATTATGTTTAGCGTTCAAATTGTCATTTTCTTTTTTTATTTTATTTACATATAAATACAAAAAAATAAATTGGACCACGATAATATTGTATAAAATATAATGTTAAGCTCGCATTTTATCTAAATAAAATAAAATTTTATAATAATCAAATATAACCTGTTATCAAATTTATAGACCAATATACTAAACCATTGTTTATGTTAATTAGAAACTCATTTCCTTACATGCTGATAATTCCACACAAAGAACAGGAAAGATGGCAGTCGCGAAACATATTTACATAGGAGACCTCTTCATATATAAAATAAAAGAAGGATGTCATATAAAACTTCGGAGTCATATCCACGCTCAGTTTCTTCATAGGATGTTATTTACGGTTGGCAAAATATTTTAAGATGTTTCATGAATATTTAATATTTGGAATTAATCCAAGATTCTTCTTTTGATGGTTTTTAGGGCACGATATCTCAAAAGAAAAAACGAAACGATTATAGGATAATTTCGTTTTCAGGACCATTTATCTTTTATGCGTTTTATATTTTTTTTTTATAAGTCATATCTTATAGGTTACTTCACAAAAAAATAAATTGTAAACTTTAACTTAAATATTTTCAATTAACGTGCTAATTTTTATGAAAAGATTATATAAAATGAGAAAACCCCCATAAACTTAAATCTGTTGACTGCGTAATCGAAGTAAAGGTAAAATCTTAAAAAACGGAAATTTATCGATATAATAAAAAATATACAATCCACCATTTTTTTCTAGTTATTTTAATGGAAATAATCAGTAAACAGTCATTATAGTCATAATTCTTTGATATAAAATTTATACGAATATTTACTGATTATTTCCAAAAATGGTGGATTGTATATTTTTTATTATATCGATAAATTTCCGTTTTTTATTATTAATTTCTTTGATAAAAAAATATATCATTAGGTATTATTATTTAAAAAAAATATTGACGAAACGATGGCAGTGACATATTGTGAAAATCTAATTTTTGGTGAGTTAAATAAAACTCCAATTTCATACGCAAGAACGTATGTTGTTCTTTTTATTTATATTTCACATGTAATGCATAATCGAACATCAAGGTGAGCCTATAAGGGTTCCGTTTTTACGTTTGGAGGCACAGAACCCTAATAATAAATAGGCATTAATAGCAACTCTGTTATATTTTACCTCATAGTCGTATCCCAATTCAGTTCACTCTAGCAATATTTAAACTAAGTCCAGTAAATAGACTTAGCAGACGTCATAAGCCTGAAATGTGTCACTCTGGCATACAAATGTTATCCGGCTTTTAGTTCAATCCAAAAAGCCCTTTAAAAGTGCTCTCTCTAAAAATAAACGGATTTATTTCAGGCTTTGCATTCAACATTTATATATAAAAAGTTATAGTTTTAATATAAATTATGGTGTAATCCATATCAGTTAAAAATAATTTATAAATATAAACAATTATTAAATAAACAAACAGTATTTTGACATTGCAGTTCAATTACAATGTGTGGTTTTGTTATTTAAATTTTTCAAACACATATAAATTAAACAACGTATTATTTAAAAAATATATTTACCTACTTATTTGAAAAATATATTTACTTCTTAGTAAGGTCAATTATTTACTTTTGTTTTTTTTTAGCTTCACGCTGTATTCCGCACGAGGCAGGGTAGGCAGAGGGAACCCAGGGACCTAGTGTTAAGACACTCCGTTCCACTTCTGTTCTCCACTTTCCGCTGAATTTGAGGCATTGCGTGTTGAGTGGCGGAACTCAACGCCCCGTTTTGCCTTATTACTAGAGCGAAGAAAATGAAATATTAAATATTTAAATTGAAAATATTGAATGCTTGTTAGTGAGGTAACTTACTTACTACTTATTAGAAAAATATATTTACTTGTTAGGTAACTTGTTTACTTACGGTGTTCTTATCAACGGACGGAGATTCTAAGAGGCGTGCGTTCAAATCACACTACGCTTCAATGTTTTGTACTTTTTCTAAATAATATTTTTCTTTCCTAAGTGCATTAACACCTTAAAATTAGTAAAAATACGTACAATGTATAATATATTGTACTATACAAAAAAATATATAGGTTAGCATCGGAAATAAATTAATTTTAAAAGAAGTTAAAATCGAAATAATTGTTTTTATGTTAATGAAGGACAAATAAATTCAATACCAAATTATAAATTACTTAAAATACTAAATTTAAAAACGTATAGAAATTTGAACGTAGCAGGATTTGGACCTGCGCCTCTTGGAATCCGTTCAAGCGCTCTGACCACTAAGCCATTCGTTCTCACCAAGCTCCGTCGAAATTTCTATACGCTTGTATACTTATTTATGTTGTTAGCATCTCTGTATGGAGATTTTTACAAATTTCCGCTACCCAAAGACAATTCGTTAGAATTATCGCTTGACAAGAGATAATGCTTTTTATTAAATATTTTTACTATTTTTATTGTGTTATTCCACACTTAGGAAAGAAAAAATACTAAATTTAAAAATGTATATTTTTTTTTGAACGATGCAGGACTTGAACCCGCGTCTCTTGCAATCCGTCCAAGCGCTCTGGCCACTAAGCCATTCGTTCTCACCAAGCGCCGTCGAAATTTTTATACGCTTGTTACAACTTATTTATGTTGTTAGCATCTCTGTAAGTTGTAACAAGCGTAACAATAGTAAAAATATAAATTACTTGTTGTTAAATTATGAATGCCATGTATTGTAGAAGATACTTATATAAATATAAAAATACACATACTTCAGTACTGAAACATAATTTTACTAAGTCAGTTATGATTGAATTAAATAACCCCTTTTTTACCACTATATTATCCTCGACAAATAAACAAATTAAAAAGACTCGAGCGTCTTTTACGTCTTCGCCCGTATGTATAAATGAAATATATTAAGCTATATTAACTATAAGTAGAGATGAATCGTGACGCAGCGGCACAAGTGTGTGACTTTAAGCAATAGGTTTAGGGTTCGAACGCTACTCGAAGAGGTGAGGAGGTAAAAGCACTAACCTCATAAACGAAAAAAAAGCAAGCGGAACACAACTTAAATATTTTACGATATACAATTCTGTTTGAACTTACGATATAGGCATAGGCCAGGCCAACCATAAAATAAAAGGAATTTTCACCTTCAATTCGAATTAACTTTATTAGGCCATTGGTCAATTACAAGTGGATACCGCACCTCAGTTCTCACCTATATCCAGCACCGTACACGGACAGGTCGACGATAACATAAATAAAAAAAAAATCTATCTATCAAAGTTTTGATAAACGTCAATAGTATTTAAATTAAATTTTATATTTATATTAAATCAAATCAAAATATTCTTTATTCAATTAGGCCATTACAAGCACTTTTGAATCGTCAAGTTATACAAAAATGTGTCTATTGTCAGTCCTACAGGAAGCTACCACCGGCTCGGGAGGCAAGTCTGCTGAGAAGAGCTGGCAAGTAACTCAACAGTTGCTCTTTTCAAAATGTCAATTAAAGTAAATATATAATATAGTTAGCTTCTTGAGTGAGTACCAACAGCATTTAATCCCACGCATTCTTATCATGGTAATATTCTTGAATTGAATATTATGCTTTGCCCAACAATGTATTTTTAACATTCAATTTAAATTTTTGAAGTGGCAAATATAAAATTACTTGTGGAATTTTATTATACATACCTACGTGTAACATATGCTATAAAAGACCTACTAACTTTTTGAAGATGAAAAGTAGGAGTGATCAGCTTGTTTTTACTTCTTGTATTGATATCATGGCTATCACTGTTCCTTAATAAATTGTAGATATTTTTCCGAACAAGTATTATATTATCATATGTGTACTGCGATGCAACAGTAAAAATACCCGTTTCTTTAAAAAAATCTACTAACCGAACTGCTCTTTGGAATTACGAATATAGATTCGATATCTGCAGCATTGCCCCAGAGTAATATTCCGTAGGACAATATGCTATGAAAATAGCTAAAGTAGACGAGCCGTGCAGCATCAACATCCATAAGCTGCCTCACTTCTCTAACAGCATATGCGGCGGAGCTCAGTTTTCCCGCAAGAGAAGACAGTCGCCTTTTAAACTTTTTATATAAATGACCCAGGGAGGTCGTTTATATAAAGAGTAAATTACATTGTGTCGAAACGTTCCAAACATCCCGTGACAATATTAAAGTCATCGTCCTTAAGTAAAATTACATAAAAAAATATTATTGTATACTAGCGTCCGCTTGAAGTAACTATATTATTATCTAATCTCAACAAACTCAATTGTTTTCGTGTTCTAATAAGATTATATCTTTTAATGCAATATCTGTACATTGAAAACTTTAGATTTCACTAAATAAATAAAAAAGTGTACAAATTTTGCCGAAATAAATATGATTATAGTGCGTGCGAGTTTTTTATATAAAAACATGTCATACGTACTTAGTAAACGTATCAAAATTTAAACATGGCGGGATATTAACCCGCACCGCAGTTTTCAAATCTCGTTACGTTTGAATTTTTAGATATTTTCTTAAAAAGTACTTATATTTCCTAAATACGGGACGTGACGACCACTTTTGTATTTGAAAATTCTAAAATTTGTATTATATCCGTTTTGTTGATATGCTAAATAAAAGGCAAGAGCTTGGTCTACATAAGAAACATATTGTATCTAACGTATTTAATTGGAAAAGGAGTATCGGAATACTGTATCGTTTGAGATATTTTTGTACATATTCCTTAATTTGCTTGTAATTTTTTGAGAACTTTTGAAAAGGAATTAATCCGTCGAAAATGTTTTTTTGTATAACTTAATTACTTACACAATGCATATAACCATGTAAGAAACTAAATATAGAATCCAAACTGATTTCAATGTTCTAAAAGAGAAAATTATGAAACAGCTACGCAGTATAAAAATAACCGGTTCTTTTTTATTAATGATTTTCTTAAATTTTTTAAATTAATATTTTTGAGTTTTAATTTCTGTTCAGTATAGTAAGAAATGGCGCATGCCTAGAATTTTACTGCATACTTTTTTTCGCACACTTTTTACCTAATAGAAAGTAATATAAATAATATAATAATTGCTTTAAAGTTAAATGCTGTCTTAATAATTAATAACAATTCATCGTTTCACTATAGAAATCAAGGCATTTTCATAATTTAAGGGCTTATAAAAATATTGAAAAGAATATAATCTACTTTGATAAATTACAAGCGTAGGTACTTGGCGTATAATGAATGGGAAAAGCCAAAAATATCAAGATTTATGGTTGTGTCCTTACAAGAAACCGTATGTAAAACATGACTGCTTATGTCATAGGTCATTACCTAAATAAATGTTTTAGCTAAATCAAAAAATGCTTGTATAACTTTTGG
>DWMZ01005776.1:0-10735 GCA_018249855.1 Eueides tales michaeli | reverse complement strand
AGTGGGGGGGGGGGGGGATAGTAATGGAGTGCCTTAACAGTTCCTAAGTTCTAGTTCCTCCTAAGTTCCTAAGTCCCTCTTTCTACCCTGCCACGCGTGGGATACAGCGTGAAGCTAAGAGAAAGACAAAAGATTAAAATTGTATTAGTACATGTATTAATGTAGAATATTGGCACTTTTATAATTATTTTGATTAAATACTTTATATTATTACTGATGGTACCTACTCATTTAATTACTTATCATAGTTACCAGCTGAAATATAAATAAAACTTAATGCTTAAAACAAAATTTTACAAATATTTTATTTTTACTCACTCAGCTTCACGCTGTATTCCGCACATGGCAGGGAAGGCAGAGGGAACTTCGGAACCTAGTGTTGTGACATTCCATTCTACTTCCGTTCCCCACTTTCCGCCGAATTTGAGGCATTGCGTGTTGAGTTGTAGAATTCAATGACGCGCTTTTGGCCTTAATATCAGAGCGAAGAAATGAAACATTAAATATTTAAATATTAAGTATTTTATTTCCTCGAATGGGGATCGAACCCACAACCTGTTAATTCCAATCACACCCATATTTAGCTGCGCCATGATAGGCTTCAATTATTAATAGCACAAATTTAATATATTTTTCAACGCAATAAATAATAATTTAAACGGTATTTAAGTCACGAATTCAGTATGTGAAACGCGTAAGTCCTAACCGAGGTGCCATATCGACTGAGCATTCCAGTCTCTAATGGCTTTATAACACCCGGAGTGTAGGTCGCGAATAGCTTTGTTGGCTCGTTCAATTGATCTTATTTAAAATTATAAAAGAAATATTCTAAATTCCACGCAAGTTGTAGAGAAAAAACAAGTTTTCATTTTCATCTTATTGAGCAAAGTCACATTTTTTCGATAGTGTTTGTAAAGTCATTGGAATATTTTTTACAGCGATGTATTTCAAGATGCAAAAACAATCTACAATCTGGTTCTAATTTCCCTTGCTTCTAGCAAACCCACATTATGTAAATATTAAATATATTAAATTTTTTTCTGTTGAATTTATCCATAGAAAATTTTAAATATAAAAATTCTCGTCTCAACAAATCACTCCCTCATCTTGGTAAAAAGTTTGTACAGACACACAGATAGGTATAACTTATAGCGCTCCTTGCTTGCATCGAGGGTTAAAAAACCAAGGGACACCGAGCGAGGCGAACTCGTAATTGTCTTATGTAAGTATTATTTTACTTAAGAAATTGTGTAATATTTAAAATTTAAAATTATTTTTCTTAATTAACAATGAATTTTGCGTTATTAACAGAAAAAAATAATGTATTCAACTTTATTTTTTTTCTGGAATCTCAAAATATTATTATTTTACTTGAGACCACTTTCCTGATAAACTAACTAATAATAAAAGAATTCTAAAATTACATACTGCAGTGTTCGAAATATAGCGTCGGGTTTCCAAAAAAAAAAAAAATACATTTTTGAATATTTGCGATTCGTTAATCCGATTTTAAAATCATTTAGCATGTGTAAAAGTAGCGCAATTCTATTATTTCTCTTATTAAATTAAGCGTGACTGAATATAAAAAAGTTACGAGAGCGAACCGGACTCACCGGTTCCGTACAAATTTCTGTTGCTGTCAGGATTGTGTATCAACGGGAAGTACAACTTTAAAAAAATACAAACTAAGTTTGCGGTCATTTTGTTTAAAATTTACTACGAACATACATTTATAATGGTTTTATAAATCTTAACCTATAAATATACCCAATTTTTTTTTTCTTATTTTCCCCTTTTATTGCAAAATTTCTTGCCAAATTTCATAACTGCAGATCTACAAAAAGTACCATGTAGGTCTGATTATGCAAATAATGAAAGAAGAAACAAAAAAAACCAGTAAAGGTTCATTTTTTCCCTTTTAATAAACGGAATCCTGAAAGTATAAATATATCAATAGTATTTGAGGTCGTCGTGGCGAAGGAGGAGAAGAAGGAGGAGGAAGGAGGGTTCCATTTTCAATCGAGATCAATGCGGATGAAATATATAAATTTTTATTTTCTTGTTCTAGTAATGAAGCAAAGCGTGACAATGAGTTCCGTCGTTCAATATGTAACGCCTCTAGAAAGTAAGAAACAGGAGTGTCTTGATGAAATACATAATGTCTCTATATGACATTTCGACGTTTTCTTTAGGTAGCCTGCTGAGTGCAGAATACAGTGTAAAGCTTATTAAAGAACGTAATGTTGTTGTTCCTTCATTGAAAATAATAAATAAACTGACCACATTGATATTAACAAAAAATGTTATTTTGTATATAAATATATACCCTTAAAGATATTGGAAGCTTTTCCTCTCTGATATTAAGATGTCGTGACATAATTGTTCTTTTTTGCTAAGAAAAATTCCGTCGTAATAGGAATAACGGGTAAATGGCGACCCAGGGACGGAGTGCAAATATAAATAAACTTACATTGCTCGTGAATATTATATTGTACGCAACTTTGTTCTTAAAAGCTTTGGTTCATTATTTAAGTAAAGTTACTTTCACACGTATTGTTATATAAACTCGATTAATTAATCAATAAATATACTTTATTAGTATATCAATATATTTAAGCAATGGAGGTGAAATTAATTTTCTAAAGCAAATTAAAGCAAACTAACTAGGTCTCATTTACTTAGAAGATGTAAATAATTGTAAAGCGGCGAATACCTGTGACATTTAGCTAATTGGAACAGAAATAGAATAATTTTAAACTATTTTATGTAACATAAGTCTTAGACTGCTGGTTTACCCATACCCAACATATATTGATGTTATAACGAACGTTATGATGATTAATCAATGTATTCAGAGAAGGACTTAACATTTTGTAACATATTCTCATAATCAATGTATTCAGAGAAGGAGTTAACATTTTGTAACATATTCTACAACCTACTTCGATAAATGGACAATAGAAATCAAAAATAATTTTGAATTTTAATTGTAGTTACTAAAACTATTCAAACAAGCTGTAGAAAAAAGAGAGCAAGAAGTAGATTAATAAATAAAAAGTAAGAGTGACAGTAAAGCAAAATATTTTGTCACCTCATAAAAAGTGAAACAGCTTGCACAAGTTGATACAAAACGTAATAATTTTCTCCAGAAATCGTAACATCACATTTTATAGGGAAAATACTTCCTAATTTATATATTTTTTACGATTTTATAACTTACAATTTAGAACAAAGAAAAAAATATCAAAAAAGTGGGTTTAGACAATAAACAACTTAAAATAAATGTAAACTAAATACACCAATAGTTTTATTTTCGTCTTAAAATATGGAACATTTTTTAGATGCTTTTTCCGTATAAAATCAAAGGCAAAACCGAGCAGCTGTCTTATATAACTTAAATAAATTTTGTTAATACTAGCTGACACCGCGCGGCTTCGCCCGCTTGAACTATACGAATATTTATTGCATATGATCAAAATGAACGTAGGGATAATGGATTAGTCATTGCAGTTTGATTTATTCTTACACTTAATAATAGATATTTGAAATTTTTGTGGGATCTTATTTTAATTTGCTTGCAAAAGTTTTCGTATAAATTAAATTTTTTTTCCATATCTTTTTAGGAAGGCGGTAGGTACGGGCGCACGCAAACATAATGACTGAAAAGTAATGTATCCCCTCCTTTTTCATGAAAGTTCCAACAAAATTGGTTCAGCTGTTGTGGAGATTATCTTGTGCAAACAGTCAAACAAACATTTTAAAATCATTTGATTGTGCTTTAGTAACGAGCAAGTAACTATACCTTGAAGTCTGTGGTGGTCCAGGGGCACAAAATGTGACGCGTTAACGTGAGGTTGTGGGTTCAATCCCCACTAGAAGAAATATTTAATGTTTTTGTTCGCTTTGCTTTGATAACAAGTTCAACAAGCAATGCCTCAAATCATCGAAAAGTGGGGAATGGAGCGGAGTGTCTTAACAATAGGTTGCCCAGTTCCTTATGCCCACTCTACCATATGCGGGATACAACGTGAAGCAGAGAAAAATATACATGCACTTGAAATTGCAAAAACACGATTAATCTAAAACCACAGATAGACATTGCAAATTTAATCAATGTGGATAAAAATAGATAAGCAAAAAAGCTTCAGAATTATCTTAATTATACTCGGATTTATATTATTATAATATAATTATTTAGGATTTATATTATTATATAGGTAATAATGATTCATATTTATTAGCAATACGAATGGTGATAAACAGAATGCTTTAACACTAGGAGTATTCAGCTATTCTGCTGAATAAAAACACGAAGTAGAATCAAAATGGCTGCAATATTTTTTTTTAGGTTAATTGATATATGTGAATAGCCAGTAAATGTGTAAATTCCACATACTTTTGTGTGGAAATGATGAAACATCGACTGACGTTTATTTGCATATGAATGATGCGTTTTAAGTGCTTGTGGGTGATCCTCGTATAGGTTTATCGCGTGCTCCTGATGATGGAGGTAATTAGTTCCTAGAAATGTTTGTCATATTTTGTAAATAAGCATTTGGTTTTGTGATAACGAGAAATGAATACAATTTTCTTTTTATTTTCTTCAAAGACTCTAGTAAAGATTTGTTAATAAAATATTAAAACATTTTATCAAATCTAATCAAAAATTCACAAAACCAAGGCCCAAACCAACGGAAAGCAGTATTTTTAATTTATAAAATTAATTACAAATTTTCGTGACGATGAATTGGCTGATCTAATTATAAATACAAAACATTGAATTATGAAAATCAGTAGAGCTACCATTTTCGAGAGAGCAGTAAGTTAGTGACAAAACACTGTCTGTAAATGATTAGGCAAACTTGACATACAAGATAAGAACTTTTTTATATGCACATCTGGTATGTGTAGTTAGCGATTAGAAGAGGGATCCTAGTATTGAGATACTTCACTTATCATATTTTAAGTGGCGGTGCTTAACGCCGGTCTTTGTTTTGATAACAATTTATAGGAAATAAATGTACTAAATATTTTTTCGTCCGAGTAGGAATCGAACCCATATCGTGATGGATGGATGGACGCTTATAGTCACAGGCACACAATGGTACGAGCCAAGACCGCTTATTATTATGAAACCATTAAATCCTAAACTCTTCCAATCAATAGCACTTAACCAGTACGATCTTTCTTTTTAAAAAAATGTTCTAGAATATTCTTAAGCCCTTGATATATGTAGTTTACATATCTAACAATTAATATAAAATAATGGCGGTGTGCAACAGTAAGATAGCGTATTCACTATGGTTGTAGGTTCATTTTCCACTCAGGTAAATAAATTATTTTCATTGTCCGGCTCTAAGAACCAAAATTCGACGTTTAGTTTTGCTACCAAAACACACAGTCTTTCTAATGCGTTATATGTAAAGTAGAACTAAAATGACTAACTAAAAATCTATATAGCATGAAAATTGAAGTCCATTTCTGATTTCAAAATTACCATGTTTATTCAAGTGCATTTGGTTATTTACTCTATACAATAATAAACAATTTTACGTTTTTCCCGAAAAATGACTATTTTTCTATACATATATAATAAACACATAAATAAAATTGAAGTATCTTTCTGTGATTTTAAATAAACCATGTTTTTCTAAGTACATATACCTCAAATTAAGCCGAACGTTTTTAATATTTTTGTCTGTTTGTCTTTCTGTTTGTTCGGATTTAACGGATTTTTATGAGACTTACAGTAAAAGATAAGATATAAAATTTATTAATAAAAAAACTATTCTAAATATTAGGTATATAATATAAGTATTCTAAAATAAATAACTAACAATAGTACATGCTATATTTTAAGCTGATGAATCGCCCTGTACATAGCAGTATAGGCAAAGTAAATTTGGTGTAAAATTATCCTGTTTTACACATGATTCAGTACAGCACAAGTGCCTTAATAGTTATTATTCAATATATAGTTTCCCAGGTATAAATTGCACGATGTAGTGAGTAAATACCCAGTAACGTGCTGGCAAAGCATTGTTAGCATATTAGGTTATATTACCTTATTAAGTTATCATATTGGTAGAATAAGTAATATAAGATCACAAATAATTACCAATTTCTCGATGTTCTATTCCTCTAAGTTCTCATAAAATATTGTAGTGTTTCATTCGAATCTGAGTTATCAAAATAAACGTCTCCGCTTTTAATACAAATGAATTCAATGCATTGTATTTTTTTAGAATGGTAACAATAAAAAAAAAAACAGAATCCTAACAGATACGTCACACTTTTCTTGTCTATATGTCAACATCTATATATATTTGTCAAACCCACGTTGTTTCGATTGGTTTGGACCTTACACCGAGGCTTAAACAGTTGCAGTTCGGCCAGTATTCTGTAGTGGTTTAACTATTTTTATACAAACAAAATAAACGTGCCTATCGTGTGAAGGGCTGAAACTAAAAATAAGTGAAGTATTCAAAACTATATAAGATTATGAAAATAAAAGTTATATTTTATTGGCAAAAAATTATTGGCATATTATTAGTATTAGTAGTTAGGTATTAGTTTAGGTAATAAGTAAGAACGTTAAGTGGGTTTTTATTATCACCCGTGTAGGTCCCCTAGAGAATTGAATAGAAAATTGTAGGTACAAGCAACGTAACTCAACGCCGTATTTTATTCTGAGGAAAACTCTTTACAGAATACAAATTATCTCTAGTGAATTTCAAACTTCCCAATTGAAGCGTGACATTTCCCTTAAGCATACAAAGACATTTTTCATTTTTGTCGAGGGTAAATTATTATACCTCTAGGAAACCCAATTAATCTTATAGCATCAATTATAAATTCTAAAGGAAGAAGTAAGTACTTTCTCTATAATATTATCAGCTTATAGGAATTACGGAACAATTTAACGGAAAAACCTTATATTGCTTTCCCTCTTCACCTTGTTACGAGTGTTAAGAGGGTTCTTAACTGATTAAGATTACTTATTCTGTGATAATGTAACAATTATAAAAAACCCCTCTCGAAACATTAATTTAAAATGATAAAGTGGAAATTTATTTTATTTATAGGTATTATTTATATCAAAATATATGCTAAATAATTAATAAATTAGTTAATTCCAGTTATGACGGCATCAAATATGAAATGGTAATTATGTTTCCAAAAGTGTTAGTTTCTTTTTCTGTCGAAAGTCTTGGAATGTATTGTTTCTAGTAAGTGAATCATTATTAGTTCGATAATTAATCATAATTTATCTGAGTTTCAGTCTGTTAACCACAATAAAAATAGAAAAGCCGCGAAGTTTTTTAAAACAAAGATATATTAAATTGAAAATAGGTCAACTAAACATTACTGCTATTGAATTGCACATGCAGTAACGTCTAAAGACCATCGATACATAATCCATTGGAAGGGCGGGAATCTATATTCTCCTGATTCTTGCACTCACGCCTAATACAAGTATACGCGTTATCATTGTTGTTAAACTAGTTTTTGCAAGTGGCTGGATTAGCTAACGCATAATAATGTACGTTGCTATGCGGATTGCGTTTAAAAAATAAAATAAATACGTATTTTATTAAGTTAAGTCGAGCAAGGGAATTAGAATTTTGTGAACACGAAAAAAGTATATATATCGAGAAAAGTAATGGCTTCGGTAGGTCAAGTAAGAGAAACGGGGAATTGGATGCAGGTTTGGACAATTATGCAAAGTAAGGCAAATATTTTGTTTTAACAAGGAATTCTGATGGAAGGTATCAACTGGAATCAGAAGAGCAAAAAAATGAAATATGAATTATACACAAAGCACTACTTCTCAAACAATTTAAGTTAGCTAAAATATTAAGAATTTTTTTTTTAATGTTGGATGTATCAAGCACGTGAAAGTCTTTTATAAAGTACTAATTCAGTTTGATAATAAAGACAGCACAAAAGAATTAATAAACTGCAAGTAATTCACTGAAATGGGCTATAATTGTTATAAAGTTATGGAAAATAATGACGATTATGGTGTAATTAAGGATTTAAATTAGAGAGATATTTAAATAGTACAGATGAAATTTTAGAAAGTTTATACACCAATATGATTTTTTTTTGGAATTAAAAGGCTCAAAGATAAAAATAGTTACGATGAAAAATAAGTGAAGCAATGAGAATTGGTTATAAAGGCTTCTCTTTCTTAGCCAAGTCATATTAAAATATTTGATCCGTCAGTTTAAGTGATGCCAAATATCTTCCTTGATACACAGTGCTCTCGCTGTTGGAGATTTGGTCATGTGAACAAACTTTGTCCATTCCAAAATAATATTTCTCCAAAATACGGAGAAAATGTGTGCGGACGTCTTTTAATTGCAATAATTGTGGAGAAATTCACGTGGCATGCCTAAAATTTGTCTGATTTACATAAAAAAAACAATATTCACGATCTAATGACAATTTTCTTTTTATAGTTATAGAAAAGCTTTAACTATATATGTTCCTCCAAGTCCTTCTCCAGTCTTTTCTGTTCCTTAATAATACTAATGCTTATCTGTGAATGCCTCATTGGAAGACGATAACAAAAAGCAAAAGTAACAACTACATACTAACTAAATAAGTAAATAAGAGAAAATTATGACACATCGTAAAAAATATAGAAAATTCTATATTTCCTATATTCTTATCATTAACAGAGCCCCAGGATAATGAAAAAGAACAGAATTGAACTTGAAATAAAATTTAATTGAATGTAATAAATGAAAACTTGGGCAGTTATCATTTGATGATTATAATTAAGGGGAATTAAGGTGTGGTTTGATATAAGACTACGATTTAAAAAAAAAATTCCAAAAAGGCTAGTTGGACGTATTATAAAACAAATATTTTACAGCAACTTGAATCACCTACTATTTCTTCGGACGTGTATTTTTCTTTGGGACTTGGAATGTGTCTTTCCTTATATAATGTCACAACAGGTTATTAGACGTAGTTGATTAATCATATTGTGACGGAATTGATAGTTATATTTCTTACGGAGACTCGCTTAAAGTGTTTTAAAGGATGTAAAGGCAACAGATCTATTATAGGAAAAGATAGTAGAATTATTGACGTATGATACCGCCCCAGCCGCGGTTACTTGGAAATATCCAACCTTAAAAAACAGCTGCAAACACCAATATTGATACAAGAATTAAACAACGTAAATTTGAAGTGGTCAAATACTTTTCTAAAGCTATCCCTAGAACATGGAATTAATTACTTAATAAGATTTATGATTTATTTCCATACAATCTATCAGAATCAGGGGAGATCAATACTTATGAAAACAAGGAGTTTGTAAAGAAAACTTTGCCTTCCTCCTTAAGAATTTCGTAGAAAATATTTAGCTGGAAAAAAATATAGAAATCTACATCGATCAGATCAAAATGTTACAAAAGTACTAGAGGTACATTATCGTATTCTGAACTGTCCATATCGGAGATGTAAGAAGTTATCTTTACTTATTACCCTTTTTAGAACTTATGATCAAAATCATCTTTCATTACATGTTGAGGGTGTTACTGGACAAAAATTATAATAAAGGTACTTGGTATTGGAAACCTTGTAGTACTATTGAGTTTAACCTTAATTTAAATTCTCTCAATGTACATTTTTATCACTTTTCTATTCTTAATTCTTCTACTAAAACTTGTACTCTTTTCGGAATTTATAGTCTGCCGAAACTTTTCATATATTACTAATGATGAAGATTAAGAAATGATTAAGAAGTCTATTCTCGCTATTTCATCTAGTAGAAGTAGGTTCGGATGACACTTCACACTTTAATTATAGAAATCCTTTTTCCTGTTATCGCTCATATTATTAATTGTTTCCTTTCCTCAAACCATTTTACTGAGTCGTGGTGAAATTTATTGTCCCACTTTCCAAAGTATCTAATCCTACGCTACCGTCTCACTTCTGTCCCATGCCTTTCCTCCCGAAATTCTAGAATCCACTGTCTACCATCAAATCTCCAGGTATTTTTATAAATGTAACTTTTAGAATCAATTTCGGCCCAAATGTAGAAGTGGAGACAGCACTACTCTAAATACTAGTTACTCAAGACATTAGATTAGCAATGGAAAGTAAACAGATTATCATTGCTTGTTTTGAATGATTTTAATAATGCATTTATTATCGTAGATCATGACCCTCTCATTACTCTCTTATCCAACGCTATTGTCTCCAGTTCAGCTCTAGAGTGGGTTTCTTCCTATCTTCAAGGACGCCAGCAGTCAGTTCGTGTAGGTCTGATCAACTCAGATTAGCATGATGTGATGGCTGGCGTGCCTTAAAGTATCTCCCTGCCTTTTTTTAGTTTTCATCAACTCCGTTAATAATAATAATAACTCTTTGCTGCACCCCAAAAGAAAAAAAAACGAAAATACATTTCTTAAAAGACAATGTATAATAGGCGACCATATCGCTAAAAAGCGATTTCTGCCTCTTAGCCTGGAAGAAATCGCCTTTTAGAGATTTTCCGTTACTTTCATTTTAACCTCTCGATACCATTTTTATGCTGATAATTTGCGGCTTTACGTGCATTCTAGCGTGGATAACATTTCCGAGGCTATGCACACTCTTAATGCTACCTGACGCTATAATAGTCCCAATAAATGTCGGGCTATAATTGTCGGCAGTTCACGTAAACTGACCAAACTTGATTATCAAAATTAATCATAAATGAAATATAAAGGCACAG
>DWMZ01005775.1:0-10736 GCA_018249855.1 Eueides tales michaeli | reverse complement strand
GAGCTCGGCTCCGCAGTTTGCTTCGTTACAAGAGGAAAGAAATAAACCGTGAAATATTTAATAAGAAAATATATTCATTTCCTCGAGTGGGGAACCCACAGCTTGTCGTGTTTACAATCACACGCTTATGGCCTTGCGGCAACTACGGGTGCGTGAAATAAAATATTAAATAATTTATATTTAAATATTTATTGTTTTGCCTTGTCTTGTCCTCTACTCAACTCGCAATGCCTCAAATTCGGCGGAAAGTGGAAACGGAACGTAGTGTTTTAACACTAGGTTTCTAAGCTCCCTCTGCCTGCCCTGCCATGTCCGGTACAGTGGGAACCTAAAAATAAAAAAATAATTATATTGTTTAATTCATTTTCATTTCTTTTCTTTGTCAGATAAGCCGCAGCGTTGACTTCACACAAATTGTCGTACAATTTCGGCGTTATGTGAAAACGCACAGTATGTCCTAACAAAAGATTTCTCAGCCCAACTTGGTGTATATTTTTTACATTTTTAAAATGTTATTATGGTAAATTAGTAAAAATATATAATTATTGGACGGATCCCAAGGCAAGAAATCAAATATCATGTACCACTACGGACAATTTTTATATGTGTTTCTAAATAAGTATTTTTCTACCCAGCTATAAGCCTAATATACCGTGAAACCTTAAGAATATTTTAAATGAACATTATATGTTTAAATATATCCACAGGTGAACGTCCGTGTACTGAAGTGTAGCACTCGACGGAGCGAATCTCACCGTTGCCGTGGGAACCGATGCCTACGATATACAATATCGAATTACAATATTAATGAGAATAAGAATATACGTAATAAGATTTTTTTGATGAAATTACTAAAAGGAAATATTAAATATAGAAATATAATATATACCTTCCGTTAAATATTTACCGTAAATATTTACTAAAATGGTAGCGTAGAGTGATTTAAAATTAAAACCGGATTAGTAAAATATATAGGGTATATTGAATACTGTACATCTTTGACACTCAATGTTTCGACTTTTTTAACATTTTACAGTAGTCCACAGTCACGGGTAGACTGAAATGTCATCCGCCTGTCAAATGATATAATTATTATATTAAACTACCGCCAACGATTTTTCAATTGCCTCGTATACTGCCCTGTATTCTTGCAGAATGATCTGACTATATCTTCCCCGAGCCCCACATGGAAGAAAAATTTCAATCATCTTCTTTATTGAAATTAGGATATTTTTATATTTCAATAACCCCATGGATCTCCGTTGTATGCTCACACACTCGTGACTTCGGACACATGCACATTCTTGATATCGGAGAATAATTATTTCACCCTAACACCGACGCTTCTCTTTGTTTGACTAATATCTGATAAGCCACAGTGACAATCTTGTTTGTATACCCTCCCAGCAAAGGACAG
This sequence comes from Eueides tales michaeli, assembly GCA_018249855.1. Classification (NCBI taxonomy): domain Eukaryota; kingdom Metazoa; phylum Arthropoda; class Insecta; order Lepidoptera; family Nymphalidae; genus Eueides; species Eueides tales. The sequence continues at coordinate 9,319 of DWMZ01005775.1, read as the reverse complement.
TCTTTTTTTGTCAAAGTTTGTCCACTAGGTGTTCATCGTGACGATCTCTTTGAGACAAAGATATGCCAACCATAGCTGACTGCATAGGATGGTGATGAAATTCACCATTGATGTATCTATTGGTGTGCTGCCTTTCTTTTTACATCAGAGGTTAAAAATATATACGAGTATGTCTGTAAAAGTAATATATGTAACGATAATGTAACGAGTTATTTGTTTTGGTTTTTTCGTAGTTAAAAATAAAAATATTTGCGTGTAACAAATTAAAATACACTTTATCGTTGCAAGCTTAGTTCAGTCATTATCATGCAGTAGCTTCAGCAAACTGTTTTAGTATTTACATACAAACTTTCACTGTCTTTCCCGTGAGACAACTTAGTTAACTTAGTATTGCAAATATAGTAAATATTATGGCGAATAGAATCACTATAAACTAAAGTTCATAATGTGCATTGGTACAAAAAAATGTCAAAAATAAGTAAAATGACAAACATAAAAATAAGAAAGTATAAAAATTTTTAATTCTATAATATTTGGATTCTTATCTCTTGGAAACTAACCAAAAAGTTTTTATTTTCTAATATTATTTGTCAAAAATACCTTTTTTCCATTAATGATTATAATATTATTTTATAGTCCACAGCTGTTGCAAAATGATAGTAATCGTTACAAGAACAATTTAATTTTAACTTTGTACCACCAGCGCAAGTAACACCAGAAGATGTGATTGAAATTTCTAAAAGTCTTAGTGTACAAGAATTGTGAAGCAGAAATTGCTTATATAATAGTAATAATAAGCTTCTTTCAAATTTCCGACACCATCATCATCATCAATATCATACCAGAGTTTCATCACCTACTGCACATAGCATAGGAACCTCGGACCTGTGTTTTCTGCGTCCTGCGGTTTTTGGATATCTTAAATCATTTGGTAGTACCAGCCTTTGTGACGTAGCGACACTGCGACTATGGACATTGTCGATTCTTTTCCCGGGAGAGTTGGTTATATTAATTTCCTCGCTCGAGTATAGTTGGACTCTGCGGGCAAAAATTTTGCCTAAAAGTGTACAGACAACAAATATTATTTTACTTGGATATTATTATCTGTTTTTTAAAAACAAAAAAATATATAGTTAAATAAAAAACAAATCGTATACTCACAATGTTGTTCAGCGCATTTTATTTTGAAGGATATAAACCAGGAGTATCCAAATTGAGACAAAATCTGATGGATCCGATGCCAATTTACTTTTATCTCGTGCAAATAGAACATATTCAGAGTATTTGTATACTTGTACAGTGTTTACTTTGAAACGGGTAAGCTTCTATCCGAAGTTTGATCTGTATTTAACTTAATAAAAAACTAACAAAACGTTCAGCAAGCAAACAGATATTTCTCCAAATTTATTTATATAAGGCCATTGTGGCACAACAATAGAGCATCTGCCTGTAGAATCGAGGGTTATGGGTTGGATTTCTATGTGGGAAAAGAATATTTTAATTTTCTCGTTCGAGTAATAAGATAAGATGTGGTGTTACATTCCGTAAATGGCTGAAAAATTGGGAAGTAAAGTAGAGAATGGAGTGTCCTAAATCAAGTTCTTTCAAGTTGAATATAGGAACTAAGTACCATCTTTAACTTTTTTTAGATCATTATGGCATTATATTTTTGGTACTATTGTGGTGTAGGGGTACAATCGTGACTGTATCAACTGTTAACACGACAGGCTGTGGGTTCTTTTTTTTTTTTATTTATGGAAAAGACACGGCGAACGAGCGTACGGATCACCTGATGGTAAGTGATCACCGTCGCCCACGGCCCCGTGTAGCACCAGAGGAGCTACAGGAGCGTTGCCGGTCTGTAAGGTGTATGGGCACAGGGGCCCGGCATTACCCAATGTGAAACCCAGTGACCAAGGTCACTACTTAACGCCAGTTTTAAATGCCGGGGGTGGTAACAATTCGGTCGAGTCTGCCCATGCGTGTTGCCATTGCTGACAACGTGACTCTTTCACTCGTACTTTAGTCGCCTCTTACGACACCATCAGTACCAGGGTGATCCTATTCTAAGCCGGAATCACGCGTTCGCTTTGAGCGATGAAATTAAATATTTAATATTCTCATTTCTTCGCTCCAGTCACAAGGCAAACAAAGAACACTCAATTTTTGACAAAATCTCATTGATCCGATTCCGATTCACATTTATATTTCAAACAAATATTAATATTGGTGTATAAAAGTCTATACGTTCGAAGTTTACTCTTGAACGGATAAGCTTACATCCGCAGTTTGATCTGGATTCAACTTAATAAAAGTTTCATAAAATGTATAGAACATAACTTGTTTATTTTACAGAAAAGTTTAATATTTTATTTGTTTTATATAGGAGCAAAGCTATAGAATTTTTCTCGCTTAGCTGGGTAGACAGAGGAAATCAAGTGCTGAGACCCACACTTTGCGCTCTTTTTTTAGACATTGCGTGTTGATTAGCGGAATTCAACGCTGTAGTTTAGGCTAAAGGGGAAATGGGAACAGTTTAAAAAGAATAGTCTTCTGCGTGGGCATTGTCTTACATCTATAAGATATAGAAGGTTTGTCGTTGTGGTATAAATTGTCTTGTGCTTGGAGGCTTATTTACATACAAATGCTAATAAAAACATAGACCTGTGAAAATATCTTTGTCTATTTTTTCAGTTAACTAAAGAAAATCTTGGCGTTGAGATTCGTAACTCAAGTTAAGAAAATTCTTAAAATATTGGCTCTAAATTTTAACAATTATGGATAATTAAGTCTACGCTCATGAAGTTAAAGACGGTTGATATCTAGATTGGAACCTTTGATTTAAAATACTCGGTGTATATTAAGATAAAACATTACATATTAATATCACAAATAAACAGTAGTGTTTGTAATTAAAAAAAAAAATACTCAGCACTCTCAACCATTTGTAAATTCTTTTGGAGCGTCATGATATTAAGAAGTGTTCTCTAAATATCTTGTTACTTTAGACGTTAAACAAAAAAATGCTTTAAGATAAAATGCTTTATTATTTAAATAATATTGGTGGTCTAAAACTATACTGTGAGAGCAAATTGCATCCTTGTAGCCGCGATGGTTGTGGGTGTAATCATCAATCAGAGGAAAGGTGAAGAAAAAATAAGATTAAAGATCCCGTAAGACACTTTCCTCTATTTTTTTATAACATGGGGAACTTAAAATAATTTCCCCTGAGAAGGAACTATATCAATAATCGCCTCATTTCTATTTAGCTCATTTCTGCTACACTACGATGACCCCAAAAATATTAAATACATGTATATCTAAGTTGTCTCATTAAATGTGGCCCTCAGAAAATCATTTTCTCCCTGTATGCTTAATGCTAAAACCAGAAGGAACGTAAGAACCTAATGTGAAGCCCTCAAAAATATTAAACAAAATAACCAAAACATAAATAAAACCATCTGTACCACCATATCGCTAAGTATTTGATAAACAACGTACATTTACGATTTTCTTTGTACTTTCTTTAAAACACCGACTTATAGGGAATCCTCCTCAACCTTAAACTTGTCAATCAATCAATCCGTCGATCTATTTCCGTTTCGTACTAAGCGGCTGGATATCGTCAGCTCTTTGAGGGGTGATGGAAAAAACAAATAATTACCGAATGCACACAACTGGTTGGGATTTGTATGAAGAAATTGTTTTGTTTACACAAATGCTGATTTCGGTTTGGCTTAAGTGATACACTTATTAGTTAAGTTCTTTTTTACACAAAAAAAAAATAAAAACTTAAAAGCGTCCACTTTTATTATAACGTTTTAGCATTTTTACAACGATTGGGCTCTCAGGACAGGACTCATAGAAAAAATCAACGTTCTAATGCATTATAATAAATTTATAATTAATATAATTTATATAATATAATTTTTATTCCGTCCGGACGGATAGCTTAGTGGTCAGAGCGCTTGAACGGTCTTCAAGAGGTGCAGGTTCAAACGCTGCTTCGTCCAAATTTTTATACGTTTTTAAATTTAGTATTTTACTTTCCTAAGTGTGGAATAACACTTTAAAAATAGTAAAAATACTTCTAATGCATTGTATATATGAATGGATAGATGTAAATTTCCTAACTCTTCTGAGTAGTAGTTCTCGTTGACCGTTGACCGTTTTAAAGAGCAAAACCAAAAAATCTATCATTAATATGAGATCAACTTACCATTAACCCTATCCTTACAAACGCTACATAAGAATTATGAAGAATATAATAATTATGAAACCTAATAATATAATTGAGGTTTTTTTTATGATGTGTATTTAAATAATGTCTCATCCACTCAATGTCTTAAAAATATAATTTTAAAAAAACGCTTCAGCTTATCACTTATGTTCCAAGCTTTGTTTACATTTGGGACCTAACACGTTGCATGAATACATTACAGGGCTCGGACTTTTGCCTTGAATGCTTATAGCGACATTAACATTATGCGAAACTTTTATGCTGCGAACTTGTGACCATTTTTTCTTCTGTCTAATTTGAATATAATATAAAAATACTATCATTGTGGCTTACTTAAGTAGTGTTTACTATTTGTGTCGTTTGTGTTCTTATTTTAACATAAGAAAAGCTTAGATATATTTTTGGAAAATAAATCTTGAGGCCTGTCTTGGCGTAGTGACTGTTAACTCTACAGGTTGTGGGTTCAATTCTTACTCGGAAAAATCTAATATTTAATATTTTCAATTTTTCACTCGAGTAAGAAGGCGAAACGCGATGTTCAACTCCATGGCTCAACACAAAATGTCTCAAAATAAGCAGAAATTGTGGAGCGGAACGGAGTATCTTAACATTAGGTTCTCAAGTTGCTTCTGCCTGCCTTGCCATGTGCTTTATGCTCTATCACCATCATGACATTGAATTAATAAATAATATTTGAAGACATATTATGTAAAGCTTGGTTAAAAAAAAACATGTCCCGCTGAGTTTTTTTCGCCGGTGGTGGTAAATTGATTAACATTCAAAAAATAAAGCTTGTACTTCTTATTTTGAATAAAAATATTTTAATTTGAATTTGAATTTATGAGCGATAGAAAAACTTAGTTTAATTTCGAGCTCTGCCACATGTATGCCTTAATTAATGTAATTAAAATTATCACACATAAATATTCGACGTACGTGTAGAGATTGAGTGCAAATAGAGCACCTTAATTCCTTCCGAATGTTAAAATGCAATGTTCATATATTTCGATGGGGTCGAAGAAGGCCTGAGAACTATGAAAGTTTTTATTGTAAAAAATTTGCCAGTCTTTGTATTACTTTACATATTTTGGACCAGCCCAAGCCTCGCCAGATACCAAGACAATGATAATTTTAAATTATTTTCGTTTAGCTAAGCAGGTTCAGTAAATTCTAACTTAAAATAATTTATATTTTATTACTCCGAGTGGAGATGAAACCTTAAATTGACGCGTTTGCATCACATGGTTATTGTACCCATGTGCCACGATAGTCGTTTAATAATCATTTTTAAATATTGTGCTAAATAATATTTAAAGAAATTAAAAGCTACCTTAAATCTGTATTTTAAAATAGTCATTCGACTATTTTTGTACTTTACACGTTAAATACTCTCTTTTCAGACTTAACAGCAAAATCGCCAACACCGGAAGTGGACTGTAAATGTGCCACGCTGTAACGCTTTCCGTACAACGTAAATAGCAGTTTTATTTTAAACAATAAAATATAACGAGAAGTCTGTTTCGTATAAGTTTTGCGCGTTACTGGAAATATTAAATTATTCAGGTCAGATTTGTCGTAAGTTAACTAAATCAAGAATTTTCAGTGTATAGATAGTACTTACGTGGAAATTTCTAGTTTAAATCTCAATATTTTTTCTAGCTCCATGCTGTTTGCCCGACTTGGCAGGGTAGACACAGGGAGCCTGGGAAACTAATGTTAAGACAAATACTCAATTTAAAAACTTATAAAAATTTGAATGAAGCAGGATTTGAATCTGCGCCTCTTGGAATCCGTCCAAGCGCTCTGATCACTCGACTCGCCTCAAAATCAAATCAAAATCAAAATATTCTTTATTACAGCCATTACAAGCACTTTTGAATCGTCAAGTTACATAGAAATGTCTGTAGTGTCAGTCCTACAGGAAGCTACCACCGGCTTGGAAGGCGGGTCTGCTGAGAAGAGCCGGCAAGAAACTCAACAGTTGCTCTTTTCAAAATATCAATTCAAACGAATGGCTTAGTGGTCAGGGCGCTTGGACTGATTCCAAGAGGCGCAGGTTCAAATTCTGCTTCGTTCAAATTTTTACACGTTTTAAAATTGAGTATTTTTCTTTCCTAAGTAACACTTTAAAAATAGTAAAAATAATGTTAAGACATTCCGTTCCGTTCCCCACTTACCGCATAATTTGCGGCGTTGCGTGTTTAGTGTCGGAACTACCTTTACCTCGTTACCAGAGTAAACAGATGAAAATATTGAATATTCCATTTCCGCGAGTGGGGATTGAACCCGCAACGTTTCGATTTTACAGTCGCACGTTTGTTTTGTCTACACCGCGGTAGGCCTCATAAAATATTAATATATTATTACGTTTATTTATTTATATACATACACGAATATTAAAGTTCACCTATTGCTGAACCATAGCGTTCGTAACTAAATAAAGTTTTTTAAAATATAATACAGGATAGAAAATACTGGGAAACAGGAAACTTTGAATAAAATTTTCAGAAACTAATATTATATAGTTTCTTACTTTATTTTGCTTTTCGCAATCCTATTTTCAACTTCACTGCACTTAGAATTGTTGAATTTCAACGAAAGTAAATAATGCAAAATGTATTTACTTTGATACGAATCTTGTTATTTTTTGTTAGAATGGATAATGATTTTTTTAAATAAATCTTTAGTGACTAAAATAGGAGTAAAAAGGAGAATGAACTATTATATTACTGAAAATCATAAATTACTCTAGGTTCACTTTTTAGGCTTCGCGTTCATACTGGATTCAGGGATAAAAACTTAGTATTAAGACAATCCGTTCCAACTAGGACACTTCTTTTATCCACTTTTTGCTGAATCCCTGAAATACTGCATGGCGTAACTTAACGCCGCTCTTTGTCTTGTGACCAACCTTAAACATTTCCTCGAGCGGGAATATAGACAAAAATAACATTCACAAAACAAACGAATTACATACAAGTAATTCTACATTTTCCACAAAATATAAGTACTTTAGTCAACCTACATACCTGCTAACAGTAGCTGGACTAAAACACGCCGGTTAAAATGAAGGGAATAATTTACTGACGAACAGGCAGATGTATAATTTATTTTTATAGCGACGATTAAGGCGACCGTCCAATTACATGGCGGACGAAATATACTATATAATGCCGAGTCATAATCAATGGCTTAATGGAAGTGGTGTGATGCTATATTATAATATAGCTCGAATGATTTTGGATTATTACTTTGACGGCTTCGCCCGCTTTAAGTTTAAGCGAATTATCATAGATAATTATACAAAATATTAATATTAATTGTAGTATATGTGTTATTCCGATGTGTAATTTATTTTACTGTAAAGTTTCATCAAAATCCGTCCAGTATTTTTTAGGTGAAAGTGGTACAACATAAATGTGATAACATTTGACATTTATAAAATTACTAGGATTTGCTAGTTGTTTTGAATAAAAGCCTTCTGATCAAATTTCTAAGTATTGTGTGTTGAGTGGCAAAGTATTTTTATTCACGAATACCAACCAAAAGAAGATTTATCACAAATTAAATTTTGCAAAATGGGGACAAAATAAATTGATATTGTAGGCTAAGCTGTAAACTTGTTAATTGACAACTAAACGAATTATCTTGAAAGACTCAATACAACAAACATTTACAAAACTATACGTATATTATCAGGCGATTTTTATTATTCATACTTAGCTTCACGCTCCGCGCATGGCAGGGTAGGCAGAGGGAACTTAGAAACTAGTGTTAAGACACTCTGTTCCACTTCTGTTCCCCACTTACTGCCGGATTTGAGGCACTACGTGTTGAGCAGCGGTACTCAACGCTGCGTTGTGTCTTGTTACCGGACCGAAGACCTAATCTGTTCCGCAGCGCCACGACAGGTCCTTGAAGCTTAGAAAATTAAGCTGTATGAACTGCTATCTATACTTATAACAAATCCGTAACTGATAACTTTCATAACTGTCATACATGAAAGATGTAATTTAAATAATTTAATAATGGATGTTTATTCATATAATAGGGTCCAAAACAGTAACTTTTTTAATTTTTGTCTGTTTGTTCGTACGCGCTTATCTGAAACGGCTAAACAGATTTAAATGCAATTTTCAATTTCCAATTTTTAGTTTTATTTAAACCCTTAAGCCATTTAATTGGACAAAATTTCTTGTTTATTTAGCTGACAATTTAGTTTTAAATGCGTAGATTAATTGTGATAATATTAATAAATCTGCAGAGTAATTGAGATTAGTAAATAAAATAGTGCAATAAAAGTGGACAAAGCCGCGGGCGGGTTTATAATATGAAATAAAATAAAGGTCAATTTTATATTTATTTTACACTTTCGAGATTACACTTAGTGTCTCGGTACTCCGTTGTACGCTTTCCGCACGCAGCAGATTCACTAAGTATTCAGTGGTGAAAGGAAAGAGGGCAAGACCTAATAAACTTAATATAAACAAGCATATTTTTAATACTTCTTAAATGTTTAGAATTCACTGTCTTTGCTTGTCTAAAGTTTACTTTATCCTATTAACATTTATGTTTAACTTTGTTCACAATATAAACTTTAGCGATAAATTATTTCTCCTACCTACTCCTTAACGTTTGGTTATCTGTGGTATTCTAAGAATATTTTATTCGTATCTAAAAATTTTCTCCTTATTTCTCTCTATGTTTCTATTTTTAGGGTCCTCAAAAAGAAAAGAATGAGATCACTTTGTTCTGTTTGTCTGACTATAATTCTCCAAGTAGAGTATTCACAAGTATTCAAGTTGAAATAAATACAAAAAAAAATCAGAATTAGGGTCATTTAGAGCACAGATAAAATCAAGCTTCTAAGTTAATTTCGTAGTTTCATAATTCTATATATTCATAGATGACACACGCTTGTGCTCCTACGCCACGACTCAGTACAACATATCTTATCTTATTAATATTATAAATCCGAAAGTTTGTACGGATGTGTGTATGTTTGTTACTCTTTCACGCAAAAACTACTTAACGGATTTTCATGAAACTTTGCAGTAATATAGCTTCGATATCAGAATA
>DWMZ01005774.1:0-10736 GCA_018249855.1 Eueides tales michaeli | reverse complement strand
GTGACGGCGGAGCACGTGCGCTGCCTGCACCAGATGGTGCCGGGCGTGGTGCACATGCACCTGGAGGCGCTGGACGCCGTGGCGCGCGAGAGCCGCCGCCTGCCGCCCGTGCAGAAGGTACATGCTTTATTATTATTTAAATATCCTATCCGGATCATTAGATGATCTGGTTAAAGAGTGTATTAGTAATTAAAATATTCTTTTTTTTTCAGCTTCAATGTGTATAACGCACAATGCAGGGTAGGCAGAAGGAACTTGGGAACTAAATGTCAGTGCGATTTATTCTCCCTTGTTCACCTATTTTGAGGCATAGTAAATTATGTCACGGAATTCAATGTTACTCTTGTTACCAGAGCAAAAAAAGTTAAATTTGCTACAGTCGGTATTGACTCTACAACCATTTCAATTATTTTGTCATTCCCATAGCCTCGTATAGCCTGGCCTGCGCTGGTGGCGGGTGAATCAGCAGCCACTCCTGCCCTAAGAGCCCTACTGCTGGCGGACGGCCGGGGCTCCGCCCTCTCTCAGCTGTTGCCTGCTGAGGGAGCGCTGTTTTTAACCAACTATAGGTTACTGTTTAAAGGAGTTCCCATGGATCCGTATGGTAAGATTTTGTTTTTTTCTCTTTTTTACATTTTTTCTGTTGGTATTTTGCTATATAAATAAAAGCTGTAATTATAATATATAAATTGTGAACTGTGAAAAAAACGAGGGACATATCTCATTATCTTATACTACACCAATATGAAATCCTACTAATAATTTCAATATTTTCACACTTTAAGATCTCCCTACAGAAATATTAACATACATAAAAAGTAGCTTGATGAGAACGTATAGCTTACTTAGTCAAAACTCTCGATAGGATTCCAAAAGGTGCAGTTTCAAATCCCACTCGTTTCAAATTTTTATACGTTTTCTAAAAAAAAAATGGTGTTATTTGGACAGCATGCGAAGCAACTATAGTCCGCTCGTTCCCTCTGAGCGCGCTCACCCGCGAGAAGGGCGTGCGCGCCACGCACGCGCAGCTCGACCACGCGCTGCACGACGGCCTGCAGCTGCGGGCGGCTACCTTCCAACTTATTAAGGTATGCTGTTTTATATATATTTACTACTATTTATTACCACTTTGCGTTTTATTAAATATTAAGATTTATGTATGATATATAATATATTTTAAAATGATTAAGGGGATTTTGATAACATAAGTTTTTGATAATTGAATTGTTTAGTACTATATATATTTTTATTTTAATTAGTTTTTGAAATTAGCTTGTATAATTAAATTATTTTTTTAAGTTAGTTTATAATATTATAGCCTATGTAGATTCGTTCCTAAGTTTATCAATCTTATTTAACTAGCTCTTTAAATGTGTACATTTTTACTCTCACACTGTAACTGGTTATTCAGTGCTAGAGTGAGCTTATATAAAAAAAAATGCGGATACCATAGATAAGTAGACTACATTGTTCTATAAATCTGTAGTTATTAGAAAAGTTAAGTTGTCACTCGGGTCTGAGGCTGTAACTTCAGTGAACTGGTGGTAAATTGTTGGACGTTCAAAAAACGAAGCTTCCAACTTCTTATTTTAATAAGAAGGAGTTTGCGTGGCCAGGTGGCGCTGGACTCGGAGGTGGGCAGCGAGCAGGCAGAGGCGTTCCGGCGCGCGGTGCTGCGCCTGCGCGAGCCGCAGCACGCGCTGTGCACGTTCGCGCTGGCCGCGCGCGCGCCCGCCGCCGCCGACCTGGCCGCGCCCAAGCACTACACGCTCAAGTACGTACCGAAACCCTACCCTGAAGCTGAAAAAAAGCAATGGATTTCATTTTGTAGTAATAAAATTATATAGATTATATAGAATAGAGTTATATAAAGTTATAATAGTTAAAGACTCTCTTTATTATTTATACCATATTGTCTACAAACATAGAATAACGCATCTTTATCTCCCCTGGTGTTTGTTACACGGGGGTGTAGACAGCGATGATCACTCACCATGAAGTGGCCTGTAGGCTAGTTTACCTTGTCTTTTCCTTATAAAAAACGCCAGAGATAAAAATTTGCCATCCTGCCACCCTGCCATGTGCGGGATACAGCGTGAAGCTGAAGAAAAAAAATGAAATAATACTTATTGTATACAGAGGCTTCGCCAAAAAAACCCTTCTGAAGACCGCGCGTCGAGCGGGACTCAAACCCAAACCGTCCAAAAGGCAGAAGTACGTGCTACCCTCAGCTGATGCCAGGTCTCTGACGTCACCGCCCCTCATGGCTTCCTTGTCGGCTGATACGTTATCATGTAAGTTTTATATATTTTCATATTCTTTTGTTTTGTCTTTTGGTGAAGTAAGCGGCTTCGACCGCTTGAACTTTTTATCATATTATAGACATTTTTTATCATATTATACAAAATTTATATATATGTTATTTTGTTGTTTAAGCTAACTTCTGTTAAGTTTCATCTAAATCCATTGTAAATCTGGAATTATATAAAAAATATAATTAGGAACAAATTTAAATATTTAAATATCATCTGTTTTGTTCACTCCATTTGATCTGCCTAATTAATTTTTTGTCGTTATGTACTCAAACATTTTTGTACCATCTGAAATTGTACAAAAATCATAGAGTAGAGATAACTATATTAGATAAATGGGTCTTCGATATTCGTATTTTTTTTTGTAAATTATTTATTATCATTTAACAATTGAAGAGATTTATGTGATGAATAATGTTTAGAATTAAATTACAATTTTATTAAATTGATTCCATGTTATTAACCAAGATTTTTTTTAAAAACCTGACAATTTACATTTATTTACACTTTTTTTGTTTTTTTCCTGAGAATTTCTTTAATAGTGTTGCCGTTTTTTATATTTGTATTTCAAGCACACACGTAAAGTGATTTTGTTTTACTACATGTTTTTTGATCGCGAATAGAAAGACTATCGACGTAATTTGATGGTAAGAGTCGTTAACCGTACTTTATATCGCAGTAGAGGAGCTAGAGCTGGCCGCCAGCGGCGCGGCGGAGAGCGCGGAGAGCGCCCCCGCGCGGTCGCTGGAGCGCTCGCGCGAGCGCGTGTACGCGCGCGACTGGGCGCGCGTGGGGCTCGCCGCGCCCCCGCACCGCCTGTCGCACGCCAACGCGCTCTACACGCTGTGCCGCAGGTGTGTGTTGCTAGCCTGGAATATGTGTCATGGACACTTTTGGTTTTTTTATTATTTACCATGTGAACGTGAAAATTATAAAATTGATATAATTTATTTGGTTTATATTATTATATATAAGGAATAGCTTGGCTACATTATTTCTATTAAACTGAACAGTTTAGAAAGCCCAAACGTAGTAAAGCACTAATATATAATTTCTCAAAGTTTCTACGAGAAGTTGTAAACTTAGGTTACATATTTATACCCTATATATAATATGATATCTTATATCTATGTCTTTTAGTAATATGGTATCTATTGAAGCCTGTTGAGCTGCAGGACACTAATGTGTAACTGTAAACGACAGGCTGCGGTTTCGATCACTCGAGGTATTGATTAATTTAATATTTTCAATGTAAGTATTTTTCATTTCTTCGTCCTTCGTCCGCGTGTTGCAGCTACCCGGCCGTGGTGGCGGTGCCGGAGGGCGTGTCGGACGAGTCGCTGCGGCGCGCGGCGCGCTGCTACCGCCAGGGCCGCGCGCCGCTGCTCACGTGGCGCCACCCGCGCACCAAGGCGCTGCTCGCCAGGTATGCAGTCGTGGGTCTTAATGTCACTTATGTGTTATTTGTTTCTGTTTCTCTCCTTAAAGAAGATACAGTTTTTGTTAAAAACGTATAAAAATTTAAACGAAGCAAGATTTGAATCCGCGGCGTCTAAGAAAATTAACATTTTTATACGTTTTTAAATTTAGTATTTTTCTTTCCTATGTGTGGATTAATACTTTAAAATTAGTAAAAATATACAGTTTCTTCCAGCTCAGAGAAATTAATATAAAATAAGTATATTTCACAAAAACGTTTGACGTGTTGTACTGTATTATGCACAATTAATATGTATTGAAAACACACTTATTATAAAATCACTAGTATAATATGAAAATGAGTGTTCTTTCCCTCTTTGTTAATTATGTATTAGATTATTATTCCATTATTGTTTTTTAAATGTGAATTTAACTTTTAAACTATGTTTAAAGCGAAGTTTAATAACAAAATAGGTTTAATCATACTTCATACTAGCTACCCGACCGCGACTTTCTCTGCTTGAACTCGACTATTTTGTCTACTTATTTCAATAACTTTGTTCTTGTAGTAATATCATCAGTTACAGAACAAAATCTACAAATTAAAAACTGAAGTTTCAGTCAAATTAATAGAAAAATATATATAACAATTTTGGTGACATATTTTTTATACCATCCAATTTATATAAAACAAACACAAAATATTGAAGAAAGGTTCCCATAATATAGTAGTGAAAATGGCACTTGAAGCTCGTTACCCATTTCTGAAATTAGCTCGTACAATCGCATAGACAAACAAATAAACACACAGACGACAGCTAAAAAAATTGTTAATTTGAACGCTTTTGTATAATAAACGTAGGAGACGACCATAATTTTTTTTTTATTAATCAGAGTCAGGTAGTGTTACAGATTTATTATAAGAATATATTTAAATATCATAATATATATTTAGGTCAGCGGCGTCCCACCACAAAGGTGTGATGGGCATGTTGAAGGGCTCCAGCCATCAGACACCCGGTAACGCTCAGGGGACGGAAACTACGTCCAGTTTGGAACAAGTCAGTTATCTATTATAGATTATTAATTATATTTTTTGTTATTAACTAGTTTTTTTTTCAGCTTCACAGTGTATCCTGCACGTAGCAGGGTAGACAGAGGGAAATTGGGAACCCAGTGTTAAGTCACTCCGTTCCACTTCAGTTGCCCACTTTCCGCCGAATTTGAGGCATTGCGTGTTGAGTGATAGAACTCAACGCTGCGTTTTTACCTTATTACCAGAACGAAGAAATAAAACATAAAATATTTAAATTGAAAATATTAAATATTTCATTTCCCCGAGTGTTAAATAGTTAAATTAATTAATTGATAATAATTATTTCCTTTCACCATGGGATGTGTGCAGTGGAACTGTTTGATCTGACATTTGCCATCGAATTTTTTGATCCTACATCTGTCACAAGTTCAAACAATGTTCCCTACCTCTTAGATATATGGAACTCCAATACTGTGTAGTTATATAGGAAATTTATTCTACAAGACATTTGACTGTGGAATTTCCTATCTAGCACTACAGTTGATTTTTAATGGTTTTGGGTTTGATCCCTATTTGAGGAAAAAAATACTTTATTTAATTATTCTGGTAACATGATAAAGCACAATTTTGAATGCCAATACTGCACACCTAATATCTTAATGTTTGGAAAATATAGTATCCTAACGGTAGATTTTTCTTTATGCGGTATAGAGCGTGAAGTGGAGGTTATATGATAAATAAAATATTATTAGTATATTATTTTTTTTAGAAAACAACCTCTTTGTAAATTATAATAAGCGTATATGAATTTCGACGCAGCTAGATAAGAGCTTATGGCTTATTTCGTATGAGCGCGTGGAAGGTATTCAAAGAGGCGCGGATTCAAACCCTGCTACGCAAAATTTTTTATGATTTCCAAAAAAATATTTTTTTTTTCTGAATGTGGAATACCACTTTTAATAATTGAAAAAAATAAAATATAATTTCTAGGAGAGATATCTAGCGACCCTAGTAGCCCTGACTCCGGCTTCGAGGGGTGAACTGGAAGATTCCAGCTTAAGTCTGGATTCTTTACTACTGTGCTGTGAGGAACAACAACATAATCATACGCCGTTGTTGAGCAAAGCTGCTGGTACTCTAGGGTTAGTTTCTATATTATATTTATTGCGACATATTGATTAATTTGTAAGAAATATGTATCATTTTATACAATTTTTTTTTATTTCGCATATTGTAGAATATTGGTGAAATTTTGTGTCAAATGTTTTGTTATCAGATAAAGTAATTAACTTAATCTGAATTGGAATTTTATCCTTTACAGGCAAATGCTCTATGCTGTTAAGCCATAAATAACTTTTATATTTTTTTTATTATTTAATTATATAATACAATTTTGAAGAAAAAAAATAAATATGGTTTTAACTTCATACAAAAAAAAAATTTTCCAAAGTATAATGGGAGTTTTAATGTAAACCTATGGGAGTTTTAATGTAAATATTATATATAATTTATATATTTACCTTATGAGGAATCAAAAGATCCTCAGTAGGTGACATTATTTATGGTTAGCCAATAATATTATACTTTGTTTTATTTCAAATTTGCTATTTTTCTCTCAGTGTACTAGGCCGAGGCAGTGCAGGCAAGGGTGGTACGACGGCGCGCCATTTTGGAAGGTGGGGTTCCCTCAAAGACAGGAGGCAAGCTTCGCATCTGGATCTATATGTGCCAAGACAGAGGCTGTCCACGGTTGATTTGGATTCTGGTAATGTTTTATTATACTATATACTAAACACCACCCGCTTGAATTATATTTTTTAATTTATTGATCTCAATTACTTACATGTTCTAATAAAGTTATCACTTTTAAAACAATACACATTAATAACTAAAATTTCAGCTAAATTATTACATTTTTTTAGCAATTTGTCGAACCTTTTTTATTTAAATAAAACAAACACTAAATATTGTAGAAAGGTTGCTAGAATATAGTAGTAAAAACTGTATCGCTAATCTCTGAAACGACTTACCAGATTCTACATACATGTACGAGTATGTATGTAGAATATGATTAGTCGTTTCGGAGATTAGCGCGTACAAACGCTCAGACTAATAGATTAAAATGAAATATATCACTATTTTGGACCCTATTATATTATTAAAGGTCCATTATAAGATTGTTTTTAATATATCTTCCATGTACAGACAGCGATCAGTTACAGATTTATTGAGTATAGATGTGTTAGCATAATTTAATTATATTTATATTATAAATAGCACAAAAAGCTTGACGTGATGCAGGGGCCCAAGCGTGTGACTGTAAACGCCACAAGTTGTGGTTTCGATCCTAACTTGAGGAAATGAAAGATGAAATATTTTTATTTTTTCGTTCTGGAAACAAGGCAAATCGCGGCGCTGAGTACCGTATCACTTATCGAAACGCATTGTCTCAAATTCGGCGGAAAGTGGGAAGTATCTCGCGGAGTTTAACACTGCATTTTGCTCGTTAACTAACTGAAGGCCTTATTTAAATAACTTTTAACAAATTGATTTATATTTTTACAGTATCTGGCGATGGTGTGGGATCGACTTCAGGTCGTCGAGCAGCACTCTACGTGTTATCAGATAAGGGCGGTATAGGAAGTACCTTAGCGGGAGTCGAACCTGTACCCGTCGAGTATCCAGACGCGAGGGCCACTAAGCATGCCTTTAAGAAACTGTTGAGGGCCACTGCGCCATCGGCGCCTCAGACACCCGATGAGCCTGGGTTTTTGAAGTTAGTTTATTTTGTTGTTTGTTTTTTCAATGGGAGTGTTAATTTTTTTAAAAAAAGCTCTTCAAGAAAGTGCTTGTTTAAGTTTAGTCGATAGATGTCAATATTTTTTTACATACAATTTTAGCGTTTGCACTTTTATATTTTTAGTTTTTTTTTTATATAAGTTTTTTCTCTAGGCTAGTAGAGGAATCCGGATGGCTATGGCAACTGCGCCAGCTGTTCCAGCTGTCCGGGGCGGTGGTGGACCTGCTGGACGTGCAAGGGTCCTCTGTGCTGCTGTCTCTGGAGGACGGCTGGGATGTTACTGCTCAGGTATTTGTATTATATATAGAAAATAAAAAAAAAAAATAACTGCCGCTCTCGAAGATTGTTGTGGTAAATGTTTTGTATAATATAATAATAATAAATAATAAGGAAGAAGCCTTTACCTTCCGTTGAGAGGGGTTCTTGCAGCAAAGTGAACCAAAATTTAATTTAAAAAGAAAAAAATACCATTACACTTATAAAAAAAAAAGAAAAAAAGTGAATTACAGAAAATAAAACTAAAAATTGTATACGATCTGTGCACAGATCGCGGACAAACTATTATACTAACTACATCCTGGAGATATATGTAACCAACCAACCCAAATGTATATAAATTTACTTTGAATTTCTTTTTTTAATTGTAGCACTGTTTAGGAAGAAATAATAGTCTTTTATTTTATTTTATTTTATATTATTTTATTTACTATGCTTTATTTCTTAAATTATATTGAAAAATATATTTAATATATATTTTTAGCGCTAAATTATTTATCACGATTCCTAAACTAAAGTGAATTTACAGATTTAATAATATTTATGATACCTTTATACTATTTTGTTGTTTATAACAAATTATTAATTTTTTTTATTCACCATTATAGGTATATAACCTATATTTTCATTCACTTCCAGATATCATCTCTATCGCAAATCTGCCTCGACCCCTACTATAGGACGCTCGAGGGTTTCAGAATACTGGTGGAGAAGGAATGGCTAGCACTGGGACACAAGTTCCAACAAAGGTCCAATCTGACTGCGGCCCCTCAACAGGGGTTCACGCCCACTTTCCTAATGTTCCTCGATGCTGTGCATCAGGTATGATCTTAAATATTTATATTTAAAGAATATGTTTAATGTTTTGTCTATTTGCTTGATAAATAGTTTTAATGTTAAATATCAAATTTAAAAACGTTTAATATAAAAAAAAACAAGTAGTTTAAATGTATTTTTTTTTATTTTAGAGTTTAATTGTGTTAATTGATGAAAGTGAATTTTATGTTGATTTGAAATTAAGAAGCGTGAATTAATTTTCAAATACTAACTACTTCTTTGTCAATAAAAATATTTTAAATTAATGTCTGCGAATTATTAGTAAGTCAAAGCTTATCAATAATATTATTATTAAAAAAAAAATACTAGTCCCATGTTTATTTGTTAGTTATGTTTATTTTTTTGTTGATATTAAGAATGTAACTTCTTTTAATATATATGTATATGTATATATATTATGTATGTATGTATATTAACCGAGTTCGTGATGATGATCACCCCTACCATTGTCCACAGCTACAAAAACAATTCCCGCTCGCGTTCGAGTTCAACGAGTACTACCTACGTTTCGTGGCGTATCACAGCGTGTCGTGTCGGTTCAAGACCTTCTTGTTGGACAGTGAGGCGCAACGGGCCGAGCTGGGGATAGCGGGGGAGGAGAGGAGGGTGGAGGCGTCTAGAATGGTGGGTATTTACAGTTTACAGTTTACAGCTTATAAGTTTCAGATTTACAGTTCTTAAATGGTAGTTTTGTCGCTTTTACTTGGTTGGTTAAAGGAGTATATGTATTGTTAATTTCGAGATTTTTAGTGGAACGGTTTTATATAAATGTATGATTGTAATAAAAAAATGAATATAATAATTTTATTTTTATGCAAGTTTTGATTGTGGTTTGAAGTTATTTTTTGTTTAACCACTGAACTTTTGTTCGTTGTCTCGTTTCAATTATATGTATTGATCCCCTTCAACACCAAAGAGATGCAAAAATTGTTAAACTTTTTTTTAGTAATAGTTGAAGTCATTGTTGCGTGATGTGTCCCCGTAGCACAGTGAGTGATAAAACAGGACGTTAGTGGCTTTGATTACTGTTTGAGAAAGATTATTTTTTTATTGTCTATGATAACAAGGCAACATGTGAAATACACCACACAACACAAGTATCTTAACACTAGTTAACTAATATTTTTATCTACCTCTCTATAGGCTAAACTGTATTTTGCAAAACAAAAAAAAAACAGTAAAGAATAAGAGTTTAATATTTTTAACATTTTTTTGTCTGGTTTTCAGGGCGTAGAAACAGGTGGTCCCAGTGGTCTAGCGAGTGTGGCGACTGGAGAAGGCGAGGAGGCAAGGAATGCCTTAGGCTTGTTCGAATATATTGAACGTTTACATCAAAGATCACCGATCTTCTACAATTTGCTATATACACCAGATTTGGACAATCCGGTATGTTTTTTTATATTATAATTATAAAATGGCAGATTAAAATGTGTTTAATGTGATGTACAGTACGGTTAACGAGCTGTCGTGGACTGGAAGAAAGTAATTAAAAATTAGAAAAAATATATAAAATTCAACCTGCATATATCTGTACAGATGATTGCAGAACGGCCACAACTTGTAGACTGTACTGTAATAAATTTATAATTAATTTCATTCCTTTTAATCAATTATTTGTTTGAAATTGGTTTCACTTTTGTTTCAAATCCTTAAACACTATTAACATAAATAACTATAACTTTTTACTTGAGTCAGTAATCGAACCCGATACTGTCTCTTAAGAAATGTCAGTGTTATTTAAAACGATAATTTTTGCATTAACGCTGCTATCCAGCGGTCGACGGTCTACTATGACCCAGTGCGTATTACTTGGTAATTATTACATATACATACATACATATCATAACAGATGAACAGTTATGCTTTATTATATATTTATATATATGTGTATATATATATGTATATATATGTATATATATATATATGTATATATATATATATGTATATATATATATATATATATATATATATATATATATATATATATATATATATATCTCTTAAAATTGTTTTTATAGTAAATTGTGATCTCTCTATATTAATTAATAATATTTTT
>DWMZ01005773.1:0-10737 GCA_018249855.1 Eueides tales michaeli | reverse complement strand
TAACCGACTTTAGTTGTGAAAAGTTACTTTCCTGTTTTTTAGTAAATGCTGCAAACATATCTTTGATTACAAGAGACAAATTGTGCTCCTCGTCTCTTTTTCTTTTTTTCCGCTCTGTGACATTTAATATATCAGTATTTTAGCGCCATCGTAGTGAAGTTGTCAAAACCCAACAATATATATTTAAAAAATATTAATTTTTCGATCATGCTCAATCATTTCATCAAAACATACGTGACATGAAAGTGGAGGGCATAGAGATATACATAAACTAGACTACTTTATTTGAAACAACACCGGAAACTCTCATAGATAACAAAAAGAATAGAGATAATAATTAGTTACACATCTGCATTATTAAGGAGTCACCAAACATAAATATTTCTGTCTCACAGCATTACAGCTATGATAAGGCCTGACGTAAAGTCAACAACGGCGTGCACCGAGTACGTGGTAAATCGGTACTTTCCAACGTATCCATAAACTTTATCATTGGCATACAAAGTTCGTTATTGTATTACTATTTTAATAGTTTTTCGCTTACATTTATTGGTTTTATTGTAAACTGTTGTTGTAATTCAGTTTTTTAAACTTAAATTGGACAGTCATTTTGAATGAGTGTATACTTTTTACTTTAACTTCATGCTAAACACTGCAGCTTAGTAGAGACCAGAGGAACCTGAAAACTATTAAAGATATTAAGGAAATGAAAGTAATTAATTCCAACAGAAATCGTCCCGTCTACAGCCAAATGCTGTGCCCGTGTATATGAAATATGTCAAATAAATATATTTTTTTATATATATTATATACTCGTATACTAATTTCTCTTCGTGCTCTATGTTTGATTAAAAACTCTATATAGATTATGTGGAGTTTTTAATCAAACATAGAGGAGCATGAGGTGAAATTGCTGTTGTCTTATAAAACTAAGAAATTTCACTGTAAAGGCAATGGTTCTAAAACTAAGATAAAATTCTATCTCCAGATAAGATATAATTCATTTATATACGTATAAAAAAATTATACTCATTTATATTATGTTCTACTGTTTTACTATGACAAAGCAATTTTTTTCGTTTCTATCATCTGCCAAATGTTTTGCTGGAAAAACAAACACAATGATCACAGCAATAAAAAGTGAAATTAAACATTTTTTTTCCCAAATTCACGCTGTATCCCGCATATGGCGAGATGGACAAAGAGAATTTGGAAACCTAGTGTTAAGAGACTCCGTTCCGTTACCTATTTTTCGGTGAATTTAAGGCATTGAGTGCTGAGTGGCATAGCTTAACGTCGCACTTTGCCCTGTTACCAGAGCGAAGAAATTCAAAATAATAAATATTTGATTTCCTCGAATGGAGATCGAACCGTTAATCTCGCACATTTGTGCCCCTCAAAAATTTATTTGCTACTTGTTTGTTTTAATTTTAAAAGCATATAACATATATATTTTCGGCAATGCTGTCATCAGCATTACGACTTATTCCGTTTAAAACGGGTTAACTAGGGACAAATTATTGCAAAGATACTCCGTCCTCCATTTTCACTCCGGATACAACATAATGAGTGTTGAGAAACGAAAATAATAGTTTTTTTTGAGCGTAGATCGAATCCATAACCATCGTGGGAATAGCCAGGGTTTGTAATCGTAGGTAGCACTTAGTTCTTTCTGATATTACCTTGCATCTCACTAGGCCTGTCGTGGCGCAGCGGCACAAGCGTGTGGCTGTAACCGACAGATTCTGGGTTCGATCCCCAGTCGAGGAAATGAAATATTTAGTATTTTCAATTAAAATATTTCATATTTCATTTCTTCGCTCTGGTAATAAGGCAAAGCGCGTCGTTGAGTTCCGCCACTCAACACGCAATGCCTTAAATTCGGCGGAAAGTGAGGAACGGAGTGTCTTAACACTAGGTTCCCGAGTTCCTTCTGCCTACCCTACCTTGTGCGGGATACAGCGTGAAGCCTAAAAAAAAATCTTACTTGGCAATATCAGAACTAAGATGACATTACACCCTTCTGTAATACACTACAATGTTTAGGGCGCTAATTATGTTAGTACGTGAAAGGATGAGTGCCACTAATTTAACCTTAATAAGGGGATTATCCTTTTAGTTAAAACTTTTCCCAGTGCTACACACTGTAATCGATGTTTCAGCTAAATTGAGTGACTTGATTAGAAATTTGTGCTATGCTCAATTTTTTTTTTCAATTTTCAAAGATTTTTGCGACCTTAATTGGTATAAAGAATACTTAGTGGACTACTAACACTTTTACACCACCCGGAAGCGGATGCATCTGACGTCAAGGAAAAACCGTTTGACAAACATTATAGTTGTCAATTTGTTTAACCTCTCTTCAGAATATGGACAACATAAATACTTACTTAATATTAGTTATTATTTAAAATTACCTAAGTGTTACAGTGAACGGTTAACTTAAGACGTATATAAGTGGATGGTCGATAGTGAGTCTGTATAAATTAATATTAATAATATCCTACTGTATGATTATAGGCACAACAAATACTTATTATTATGTGATGATAACTTGTAGAACAAAATTCTCTAAGGCAGTGATTCTCAAAGCGGGAGTAGTAGTAACTCGGGGATCCGTAGAAAAGTGATCAGAGTCCCATGTAACTGTGTAATTTTGTAATTTTTTTTTAAATTATAAGTCAATGTCAACAATATTTTTCCAATTTTGTACATTTACTAGTATTTTGTTTAATAACATATTTCTATTCGTCTATATCCCTTTCGAGCCAGTTTTCAAAGATTGGAAGTGATAAGACAATCACTTTAAAAAAGCTATAAATTTTTTGTTTAATCTTAATATTGAGAAAGATTTTGTCAAATGTTATAGCCACATCACAAAGGTTTCGTTTTTAAGAAATCAAATAGTAGATATGTGTTGTAAGTGTTGAGTTGAATGTCTAAGCCTCATGTTTGTTTTCTTCCACGCGCCACACTTCTGTGGAATGACCTACCAGCGGCAGTATTTCCAGTTCGATACAACATGGGTACTTTCAAAAAGTGCGTTTACCTCCACCTAAAAGGCCGGCAATGCCTGTAGCTCCCCTGGTGTTACACGGGGCCGTGGGCGATGGTGATCACTCACCATCAGGTGACCCGTATGCTCGTTTGCCTTGTCTATACCATAAAAAAAAATGTTGGTATCCAATGCTTGTTCTACCTGATAGCAGACCACTACTGAATTAAGACCAAGAAAAGATTGTATGTATTTCACAAATGATAGCGAGCAATCAGCTTATGAAGACAATGTAATTATGCCATTCTATTGTTAGATTTTCAATACATCTCTCATCAAAATAAGCTATCAACAAATTACTATTATATCTCGATCGGTTTGTTTGTGTAAATCGCACGTACGCGTTAACATTCTCTTAAGCATAATATTATGTTAATTTCGTATTAAATCAGTGTATACATGGGTTTAAGAGTTGATTTGTTTATCTTCACAAGTTTCTCTTAATTATATAAAATTTGATATAAATGATCCATTCCTGCGTTTTCAATGTGTCAGAAGTTTTGTTCTGTTCTGTTCTGTTCTTAATTTATGGTTCTCCGAGTGTGCCAATTATCGCCTATCTCTTTGTTAATGTATTATGAAGAATATACAATACTTAATAATATAAAATAATTACTTTTGTAATGTATTATGAAGAATATACAAAGGGGAGTATAAAGAAAAAAAAGTACTAATACTGTATTTACAGCATATATTATATACCTATGTATGATATATATATATATAAAATAATTACTTTTGTAATGTATTATGAAGAATATACAAAGGGGAGTATAAAGAAAAAAAAGTACTAATACTGTATTTACAGCATATATTATATACCTATGTATGATATATATGTATAAATCTCATGACTTAGAATAGTAATACATATTTCTTTACAAAAATGTTATTTATAAGTTTCATTTTAATTAAATATTTTTAACTAATTCCCGGCGTATGTCCTCAGGTAAATTATTAAGCATTTAAAGAATATATTTCTTAAATGTTCTATCTCCATAATGATTACGTACTTTACGTACTTCGATTAATTTCCAGCTGAAATTTGCTGTCTGTACATCGAAGATATATGAGAAAATCTATTATATACTTTTCTATAATATAATAGCAGCCAAAGCATTTGTAGAAGTCGGAAAAATCTACCCATATCATATAGTAAAAAATAAAGCAATAAAGAAGAATGACAAACAACTTTGTGATGCAAGCATTAATGATACGTTATACAAATACAAGTATTTTTTTACGGCAGCTCAGTTTTTCTCAATGCTCAGTCACGCGTAATTCACACGAGATGTACTTTCTTTAGAGTCTTCTATAGTTATGTCTTTTATATTTGCATAGGAATGTCTTTTTACCTTTCTCCAGTTTTTAGTTTAATTGCGTACAGATAGATATATAATTTTAATATATCATATCACATTTGGTACATATAGTACATATAGTTTTATATAATACCTAATGCTATAAGGCAAATCGCGGCGTTGAGTTCCGCCACTCTATATACATAATACCCCAAATTTGGAAAAAAGCAGGGAACGATAGTGGGAACTGAGTGTTTTAACACTAGATTTCTAATTAAATTACTTAATTTATCACTCGTCGTATTTTTTTTATTTTTACATAGTTAAAAACAATCGGAGGAAAGTATTTTTTTTTAATATATAATTATAAATTATTATTATAAAGTATATCGTTTTTATTCCTAATTGATTTAGGTACATTAGAATATTGAAAGGTATTTTGTAGGCGCCTGTTTTTTATTACTTTACATATTTCAGTGAATATGTGGCACGAAATAGCTATGTTTGTACAGTTGTAAATGAAGTACGGAAGTGTTTTAACGGAAACTATCTTGAATCTAGGTTCCCAGGGTACCTTTGCCTATTCAGCGTGAAGCTGGAACAAAAAATATAACCATTCCGTCTAGTGGAGATTATATAAAAATATTGCGCTTACAACTATTTAATTATGTCAAGATGGCCTTATGAATTAAAATGTAAAATATATTTTAACGCGTTTTCTAAACCCTCCCAATATACTCTAATTAGTCCAAAAATAAAATTCTGTAATGAAAGAAGAAATACTTTCTTTGAAACCACGCCGTATGTATATACAAATAAATGTGATCTCATTGTATTAGATCTGGCTTATGGAAGAAAAACTATAAAACGTTCAATGACTACGACGGACATGTAATGGTAAACGTAAAAAAAAAAACATTATCTTACTCTATACAGTCTTTTAAAGAAGAGCGAGGTGTATATTTAGTTTTAACCGATTTCCGAAAAGAGGGGTATCAATTTTACATGTCTATTGTATGTATGTAGGTATGTGTTATTCATGGAATTAGGTATTTGGGGATATTCTTTTTAAATTTCATTTATTTTTTATTAGTTTTAGTAAGTTAGTTTAGTTCTAGTTTAAGTTTTATATGTTTGTATATGAAATGGAAAACCACATTTACATGAAAACTACGAAACCGATTTCGATGAAACGTGTTGGGCTGGACACACAAATTTTTGGCACCCATAATCTTCTGTGATTAAAATATGATATATTTCCATAATCCTCTGTGATATAAATATGTTGTATTAGGTATTTGGGGATAATCTTTTTAAATTTCAGTTAGTTTTTTTAGTTTTAGTAAGTTAGTTTTGGTTTAAGTTTTATATGTTTGTATATGAAATGGAAAACCGCATTTACAATAAAAAACTACGGAACCGATTTCAATGAAACCTGTTGGGCTGGACACATAAATTTTTGGCACCCATAATTCTCTGTGATTAAAATATGATATATTTCCATAATCCTCTGTGATATAAATATGCTGTATATATGCAGCATATTTATATCATAGAGGATTATGGGAATATATATGATATATTCCCACAATCCTTTGTGATATTTTAGAATTATTTTTGGCACCCATAATCATCTGTGATTAAAATACGATTTTAATCATAGAGGATTTTATGGGTGCCAAAAATTTGAGTGTCCAGCCCAAGAAGTTTCATCGAAATCGGTTCCGTAGTTTTCGGTTGTATGCGTTCACATATTTATTCAAACAATTTCCATTATTTATATCTTGTATGTGTTTGTTTAATTATATATTTCTTAGCATTTAATTTTTTTTTATCATGGTTGTATGGAAAGGTAAAAAAGACGTTCTTAAATTTCCAGCCATTTTTAAAACAGGAAAGCAAGCCTAAAAAAACGGAGACTATAAAAATATTTTTAAATGTAAACAAATCTTTACACGGTCAGGCATCGTACCCATTAAATATCGCTTACTAAACTCTTTTTTACTTAGCTTCAATAATATCTTCTGGAAATTAGCAGTTAGTTAATATAAGCAATAAAATAAATATTTTATTTTCTAATAAGAACGATGACAATACATGTTTAATTTTTACACATAAATATCGTAGGTTTAATCGATTTTGGAATAATTTTATTGGAAATTACGCCATCATAGCTTAGTGGGACTTGGTGGAATGAGAACAAACTTCTTAGTGATACGATAATATATAGTAGCGCAGCGGCACAAGTGTGTGACTGTAAACGCGACAAATTGTGGGTTCGATCCCCTTGAAGTAGTGAAATGTTTAATATTTTCAAATTGATTATATAATGTTTCCATTTCTTCGCTCTAATAATAGGGCAAAACGCGGCGTTGAGTTCCGCCACTCAACATGCAATGCCATAAATTCAACCGAAAGTGGGGTATGGAACGGAGTGTCTACACTAGGTTCCCAAGTTCCCTCTGCTCGTTGTACCCCGCCATGCAGGATACAGTAAGAAGCTGGAAAAAGCTTCTTAGTGTTCCATGGATTAACTGTGCATGTTTCCGTTCGAGGAAAAAGAACTTAATGTTTCAGGAGTAGAATTTGGGAATGTATTGTTGAGACACTCCGTTCCTATAGAGACAATTCCGTTGCCGATTTTACGTCGAATTCTAGAGCCATTGCGTGTTATATAGCGAAACTCAACGCCGCGCTTTGCCTCAGCACCAGAGCAAGGAAATGAATATATGATATAAGGCATTTTCTCGAAAGGAACAAGCACAAACAATCATACAACTCGTATTGTAAACATTTCGAGGTTACGATACGTTAACGGAGTACGACGATAGTCTAAAGCACGAAGCATGTTTTGTCGGCTATCGAGTACTCGATACGATTATGTTAGTGACGTCACGCTAACGAGACGTAGAGATGTGACTCAACGAATGAAATTAACGTTCAAAAACCATATAAAATGGAGAACGTTTTTTCCATTCAATTGAAATATTTATTTATACTATATTATTTACCTTTGAAATGAAGATAATAGTATGAAAATGCTACGACATATGTTAATAAAGTTATTAGATAAGAAGAAATTAAATCATTTGGAAAATTCAAAATTATTACATAGCTTACGATTTCTAACCTAATCCACTTGACGTTGGTGAGGCCAAGGCTAAATTTGTTTATGTTCTTAAGTGTTTGGTTTTGCTCGCATAAAGTTTGTTTCTTTTTCATACTTAAATTGTTTGTTTCAAAAAATATTAAAAAGAATGCCAAAACCAAAGGAAAAATTAGTCAAACAGTTTATAGATACGGATAGGGATGTAAGAGAATATGCTAGCGATGATGACGTATATGATGAAAGGGGACGGAGAATTGAATTTGCTCGGGAGAATAAGGCAAAGAAATTTGCATACTCAATGGCTGGAAGTTTTGACAGAGGCGATAAATGTTTTTGTTAGTTTGTGTCACAACAAGCGCAACATTTTATTAATATATGTCCAATAATTAAATAACACTGGCATTTGCATCATTATTTCCGGGAAATAATGCTTTGAACAGATCTGTTGCATATTATTTCGCTTCTGACATATATGTCTATGTTTTTATTTAATGCACAGGGTATCTGCTATCGAAATATACAAGAACTATCTTACGACATGAAAACTGTTTCCTTGATACTAAGGATAATTATAATTACTACTTACATTACTCAGGCTACAACAATTACCCCGCCCTGTTCCGTGTCAACCGGGGTCAATAGCTACATAAGTACCTTTAATTCAATGCCGTTCGTATCTTAAAAATATTGCCGAGCTAGTGTTTGGCTCGAGACTTTACTTCGTGCTCGCTATTTTTTGCTTGGATAAGACTAATATGCATATCGTCGGCTTAGAGGGTAAAGCTGCTAATAACCTATGAACTAGCAAATTATCAGAAGAGATAAAAACATTTTTAATAACTATGTATGTATATATAGTATATGTAAATTATCAAATGTCTAACACTTAGAAAAAAGGATTTATATTCTATTCTACATGAAAAAAATATATATTAATAACAAAATTAATTTAACAAATTTATACTCTAAGCGACCATAGACGTGCATAGCATTTGCATATTCCTTTCAAGACACTCCGTTCCACTTCCGTTCCTCACCTTCCGCCGAATTTGAGTGGCGGAACTGAACGCCGCGCTTTTATCTTGTTACCAGAGCGAAGAAATGAAACATTAAATATTTAAATGGAAAATATTAAATGTTTCATGTCCTCGAGTGGGGATCAAACCCACAACCTGTCGGTTACACATACACGCTTGTGCCGCTGCGCCACAACAGGCCTCATTTTTTAAGTTTTAATTACTAGTATATCATTTTAGCTCAACGTTGTATGTATAGAATTAATTCATTTCATTTTTTTTCTAATTTATGAGCCAGTGCGTGTTGAAGGACTCAATGCCGAGCTTTGTCCTCTTGCTGGAGTGAGATATTGAAAATATCTAATTCTCTTGTTTAGACTCGAACTATTAAACCTTCCTCTTAAGCACTTTTGCACAAACTCAACGCCGCTAGTATAGTAGCCTTCATACCAGAGCGATAAAATAAAAATATTAAATACTTAGTTTAATATCGTATTACTTGATTTTTTTAAATATATTGATTCAATTGAGGTAGCGGAGGACATGGCATATACTGTAGTTGTGATTCAGTCTCCACCCGAGATTCCTCATCAATTATACTAGGAAGATAGGGAAGACCTAGTATTAGGATTCTTAATTTTTCATTTTCTGGTAAATTTTTCGAGAGATTGCCTTTTGATAGTCGCTCTTTGGACTGTTGCCAGAGTGATAAAATGAAAAACCAACAAAAAACCTAGAAGAAACTCCATTATGCACTTACGGCGTAACTCAACCCCGTGGCTTGTCTTGCCAAAGTCAATGATATATATATGTATATTCTCTACTACTGGTTAGATGTTTTTCAAGATAGTGGCCAATTATGCATTATTTAAGTTTTTTTTATAATGATAGTGTCAGTTTTTCTTGCTTCCCTTTTCCTCCTGCACAAGGCTTTTCTCAATTTAAAGAATTTCAATACTAAATAGTTCAACTTAGTTTTTTCTCAGCTTCACGCTGTATCCCGCACATAGCAGGGTAGACGGAGAGAACTTGAGAAGCCAGTTTTAAGACACTCCGTTCCACTTCCGTCCCCCACTTTCCGCCGAATGGCGGAACTCAACGCCGCGCTTTTGCCTTGCTACCAGAGCGAAGCAATGAAACATTAAATATTTAAAATGAAAATATTAAATGTTTCATTTCCTCAAGTGGGGATCGAATCCACAACCAGTCGGTTACAGTCATATGAAAATTCTTCGTGTACTTTAAAAAAAATATTTTCTTTTGTTTGTTTCTTTCATTCTAAATACAAAAATACTCAAGGATAAAAAATGCAAGCCTGTCGTGGCGCAGTGGTACAAGCGTTGCCTGTAACCGACAGGTTCTGGGTTCGATCCCCAGTCGAGGAAATGAAATATTTAATATTTTCAATTTAAATATTTAACGTTTTCATTTCTTCGCTCTGGTATTAAGGCATAGCGCGGCGTTGAGTTCCGCCACTCAACACGCAATGCCTCAAAAATCGGCGGAAACTGGGAAACGGAAGTGGAACGGAGTGTCCTGACACTAGGTTCCCGGGTTCCCTCTGCCTACCCTGCCATGTGCGAGACACAGCGTGAAACTAAAAAAAAAGTAAAAATAAAAAATAAAAAATGCAGTAGTATGAAATTGTGTATGTCCGTCTTAGAAGATTTGGGTAGCCTAGAGGTGTTCCGTTTGATCGTAGTTTATATTTAATAACCAGTTAGACAATTAAATTTTACATTGGTATGAATCGCTCGGTGGGAAACAACTGATTTGTACTAGCTGAATACACAATTAGCGATTTCTGTGTGGGAATACAAGAAATAGTTTATTTATAGAGTATTTTCAATAAATGCTTGTATAAGAATTAGCAAAGTTTGGCTATATATATATATATATATATATATATATATATATATATATATATATATCTTTAGCTTCACGCTGTATCTCGCACTAGGCAGGGTAGGCAGTGGGAACCCGGGAACCTAGTGTTAAGATACTCCGTCCCACTTCCGTTCCACACTTTCCGCCGAATAGGCATGATGACAGTATGAAAGAATCACAGAAAAGACCTTTTTGAATTCACATTACACACATAAATAACATTTTCTTTTTGACTTTAATAGAGAGATTAACGTGATTTTTAATCAAATAAAAGCCTAAAAAACCATGGTCGGCCATTTTAAACAAAACACCACTTGAAGAAACTGACGTCATCTTTTGTCTAGGGATGTTCATACAAAAAAACATATC
>DWMZ01005772.1:0-10737 GCA_018249855.1 Eueides tales michaeli | reverse complement strand
AAACACCACACCAGAGGACCAGATACAGTGAGCTCATTCTGCAAGAATCCAGGGCAGTACGCGAGGCAATTAAGGAATCGTTGGCGGTAGTTTGATATAATAATTGTATCAACTGTCAGACGAATGCAGCCTCAATCTACCCGTGACCACGGACTACTGTAAATTGTTCGAAATATCGGGTTTCCAAAAATGTTTAAAACTCAATATACGCGATTAATCCGTTTAAAGTGTTTCATTTAAAACTCAACGGTTGCTCTTTTCAATACATCAATTAAATAAAATATATAACATAATTAGCTTCCTGAATGAGTACCAACAGCATTTAATCCCACGCATTCTTATCATGGTAATATTCTTGTATTGAATAATATGCTTTGTCCAACAATATATTTTATAACTTTCACTTTAAATTTTTGAAGTGGCAAGTCTAAAATTACTTTTTACTTTATCTTACTATACTTTAAACATACTATACATATATCACAGGAATAATTATCGTCGCTCAGTGAAACAATCCACGATTATATACATGGCTGTTCGTCCGATTGTCATTAGTAGAATGAGATATTTTAATTCCTCTATCTGGTGAGATGAAATGGCACGTTGAGTCTCACCGTTGAGATACAGCGTTTATATATTTTTGAGCTTATATTTAATGTACATTGATGTGTGAATAAATCAAATTTTAATAGGTTATCTGTACTGCGGTAGATCGTTTTAACGTGATCGGTCACAAATGTACCGGCGAGTGCGATGAGCTGCGCGGAATATGTCCAATCACTCTAATGTGTGTCGCTAATGAAACTGTTCATATGTTTTATGTTTTATCTTATCATTTGCTTGCACCTGCCACTGCGTTGGCACATTGGAACATGGTTTTCAGTCACATGCGACGGCTGTAGCTTCGATTCCCACTCAAGGAATTGAATTAGTTTCATTTCTTCGCTGGTAAGGATTAAAAATCAAATAGTATATTTGCCATACTGTCCCATACTGTTAAAGATCAGAACATATTCCCGTGCACTGCGGTATATGAAGCGGAAGCGGCGGATATTGCATGGAGATCAACGTGCTACTGCCGGGGAAGGTTTATGTTGTTATTATTTCATTATTTTTTTTTTAGCTTCACGCTGCATCCCGCACAAGGCAGGGTAGGCAGAGGGAACCCGGGAACCTAGTGTCAAGACACTCCGTTCCACTTCCGTTCCCCACTTTCCGCCGATTTTTGAGGCATTGCGTGTTGAGTGGTGTAACTCAACGCCGCGCTTTGCTAGTGCCAGAGCGAAGAAATGAAAACATTAAATATTTAAATTGAAAATATTAAATATTTCATTTCGTCGACTGGGGATTGAACCCAGAACCTGTCGGTTACAGGCAACGCTTGTACCGCTGGGCCACGACAGGCCTCTATTTTATTATACCTAATTGTATAAACTTTCATTATAGAGATTCTCACAGTTTTGCTAAACCTGCCACGTGCGAGATACAACGTGAACGTAAAGTTGAAAAAAAAACTTACTATTACTAAATTTTAATAACGTATAAGAATTTGAACGAAGCAGTCTTTGGTTAGCGGAAATTTGTAAAAATCTCCCTACAGAGATACTTTACAACATACGAGTAGATAAGTTGTAACAAGCGTATAAGAATTTCAATGGAGCTTGGTGTGAACGAATGGCTTAGTTGGTCAGAGCGCTTGGACGGTTTCCAGGAGGCGTGGGTTCAAATCCTGCTTCGTTCAAAATTTTATACGTTTTTAAAATGTAGTATTTTTCTTTCCTAAGTGTGGAATAACACTATAAAAAAATAGTAAAAAAACCTACTATTAAGCAGGCATTTCCCAAATATATTTTATAATGTGTTGATAATAATAAACGATAAATAAATAAATCTCCTTCAATCGGTCGAGGTAATAACAATAATTAACACTGAATTACTTTTTTTAAAAACGTATAATTTTTTTACCGTAGCAGGATTTGATCCATGCCTCTCGAAAACCGTCTGTGCGTTCGTAAATCAGAACAAAGAACTAGTTTAAATTAAAGGTATTTTCTTGACATTATTAAACTACGTGGTTCTTTTAAATTAAAAAAAAATATAACACTTGTCTAAGTACAAATCATAAATTAAAAATAATATCATATAAATTAAAGCGTTGTTTTATACATTTCAAGGTAGACATAAAGAGCCTAATGTTAGAACACCTCGTTCCACACAATCATCCTTATTTCTAAAACATTATAAATTGAGCAACGCAATTCAATGCCACGTTTCGTCTTGTAACTGGAACGAGAAAACGAAAATAAGTAATTTTCTCCAGTACAAATTGAACTGCCCCACTGCGCCAGAATGATTTCATTTTTTTAAAAGCAACCAGTCTTATTGAGACCTATTGTATCACTGAGTCCACCTCTCAAAGCCCTCATTCCGCACTCATATAAGTTCTTATGTCATAGTCATAACAAAATGTATCAACGACTCAGGTTATGACATTTTAATATTATATTTTACTTTTGTGAAGTCTTACACAAAAATTCAATTTCGTCTCCGGCTTTGTTTACTTGAACATGACAGACAACATTATTTACGTCGGTCGAGCTCTTTTGTTTGTATTTAATGAATGAAATTAATATTTTAGTTCGAAATATACGAGCGTGTATGGGTTTTGGCATTTGCTAGTATTAATTTACGAATGTAGTAGCTGCGATGAATAGAGAATCAAATAGAAATTATAGTCAGACTATTCTATTAATAATATATAGGCAATGAATGTACAATTTAGAACTAATTGAGATGACACTGTATGTGTAATATTCAGGTGAGTGTTGGGTTACAGAATTGCAGGTTTTTTTAAAAAAACAAGAGTGAACGTCAAAGAAAAGAAGTGAAAGCAAGACAAATCACCATAAAAACAAAAAAAAATAGTTTCAATTACTTAATATTCTTAAATATTTAACTTAACTTACTGCAAAAGTATATGTAATATTATTATCTTTATACACCACTAAACGATTGTTGCCGCACAACCCAATTGTCTTTTATCTGCGCTCCCTTCCCTTAGAGACGGGACAATGTCGTTGTAGCGGAGACGCGCTTTGTCCACGCCTTATAAGTGACAGCTTGGTGCTTACTTTCCATGCTATTTATTTATTGACCTGTTTTAATGAATAGAAATATTATAATTTACACTGACTTCCGCATATAGCAGGATAGCCAAATGGAACATAGTGATGAGACACTTCATTTCTCTTCCCGCTATTTTTTAAATATAAGTTTTTAATAAAATTATCTAGAGGTGCGATACGCCCTCACCGAGGGCGGGTGGAGTAATGACAGCGTGAATTTTTAACAAATTTTGGTAATTAACGAAGTTTTTAAATCTTTATAATTATTGAGTTTAAGCAGAATATTAGCTTTTTTATATAATCATAAATAAACATATATTTTTTCACCTATTTTTTATAATATAATAGTCATAGGTTGTTAGTTATGAGTAAAAGTTAAGCAGAGGCCTTTGTGGTCTAGTGGGACTGCGTTTGACTGTGAAAGGATGTAAAATATTTCTATTTTCTTGCTCTGTAAACAAGAAAAAGTGTGGCGGCGAGCTATATAATACATTGACACCAGATTGATTGACTGATATATGACATGATATTGAGTGTGAAGGTAAAATGAAAAGAAGAACTTTATAATTAAAATTAAAAAGGTTCGAACACATTTGAAATATTTGTTTGAAATAAAGAGAGACAGTATAAAGCTTGAAAACTGTAGCTGAACTCACTGTCTGCTATCTTAACACTTATCTAACTGAGGTAGGTATATGGTAATTCCATCGCTTCACCAGACAGGCTAATGTTAAATATTTCAATTATTCATAACGAAAGTTTAATACAAAATTATCGACAGTTAACCAACGAGCAAAAACAAAATAGTGAACTAGTCGTGGCTTTTGTGCATTAAATGAAAAAATCTTTTTTCCTTAGGAACCAAATAACGATGTCAAAATTTGTAACGTAATTAGAAATCCCAATATCGATTCAGCTTAAGTGGTGAACTAGATTTTAGCGCAATATCAAATAATAACATTAGACCGCACTAATCAACTGATCGATACACTCTCGTTACGATCCCATCTCCACTAACAAACTATTAATGAATTCCAGTTACACTAAAACAGTTCGTTAATCGCAGATGTACTCGTACATTGATCAGGGATGGATTTAGGTTCAAAAATAACAAAATTTGATTTTTGTACTTAAACGTGGTGATTACAATATACTATGTAATAGTTTGTCAAGGGTTCACTTTTTCGGAGCAAACTGTGAAAATATCTCATATCTTTAATTATCTTCTGTATTGAAAAAGTAGACTAAAGTAAGTTAAACCATTATTAATCTAATTAGGCACTTCATAAAGTGAATTCGTTAATTTCCTGCTAATTAGCTATAATATATGTTTGAACACGTCCCTGTCGTAGCTACATGTTCTACTTGTTTGTAGCAACTCACTCATTCGCTTGGGCATGTTCGGAGGGAAACAAAGTATTGCGATATTTAATTACGCATTACAAAGCGGTCCGTTGTGAGTTTTACTCATCATTGAAAAATATACAGTAGTTTTATTTATAAACATATAATAAGTATGCAAAATATATTCACATTTATACAAAATTTAATGTCGTGACACTCCGATCGAGACATAGAATGCCATCGGTGGAACCAAACGCCATGTTTTTTCAGACCAAGTAATTAAGAAAACGAAATACGATAAAGTCAACCACTAACGTGTTATAACAAATAACCTCGAATAATATGTTAGACAACACTCCTTTAAACCTCGCTACTTTTTAGTACTGAAAATCTAACGGAAAAGGTATTAAAGTTCTGTCCGTGAAAATAAAGTAGGTCTACATCCGTAGTCCGTAGATATAATCAATGTTACCTATATAATATAATTTAAATGAAATGAATAAAGTTAAGTTATGGTACTCAGTATTTTATTTAACTCATGACCTGACATAAACTTGCGACTCAGGTGTAGGCTTCAGGGGTCCCTTTATAATGCACTAACACCTTCGTTGCTTCAGCGCAATAAATGAAGGATCAAATACGTGTTATTACAAACAGGTCATAACTAAATTTATAATTAAAATAGTAATGAATTCATTAAACAGTTAATGATGCAAATAGTCGAGGTTAGCCAGTGGCAAACACCGAGTAATGTACCACCACGCCACGGCAGAGCCAAGATTGACCGTCCAATGCCGGTGCAGCCTTTTGTATAATTGTACACAAACAAATTAAATTATATAATGTATAGAGAACTCGTAAAAGGTACTATAATTAACAAACATCTGAAAAATAGCAATAATACATATTAAGAAGTAAGGGCTCGTTGCTTACAAAAGCAACATTTACGAGCGCGCAGGGATAGAACAGATAATTGCATCTTTTGTGGCCTCCGAATAGACCGCCGTCAAAATTCGCTCGTCGTCGCTATTTATAAACTTCTTTTATGTAGGTATTTTTATACATTTACAAAGATCTTAGTAAAATATTACTGTGAAATTTCGTTCTTTTATTAATAAGATGGACTGACAAATTACTTACAAAAAAGCAGTTTTATGCTTATTCTCGTATAACAACAAATATTAGGGAAGCCTAATGTTAAGGCACTCCGTCCGCCCAATTGTAGATACAATATCTTTGACTTAACATTAGGCTCCCCTAACATTTGCTGTTTAAGTTCAATTTATTTATTGTATTAATCGTAGTAAGAATGTGATGTTAAATATATGATTCGGCTGTCTTTAAGCTGATACTTAACAAAAAATAAAAAAATATACCGTTTTATTTTAAACATATTTAAAGTTGTATTCCACACTGAAATATTATTAACTTCTCAATAAAAACAAAAATTAAAATACTCCTGCCCTTATACTAGCTTTCAACAACAGGTAGTCATGTAAAACGAGTTATGCGGATATTTCACATAATTCCCTATTTCATTTTAAACACAAGAAACCGCAGTCCAGCTCGGACACCCAACGAAATTGTAATGGATAAGAATTCACTCAATTGTATTAATTTTAACGAGATACGGAAAGGAGATGCTACTTTACTTTGTTGAATTTCCTAAAAGGTGCTCGGAATAAAGAATGAGTTAATACTTTGATCGAATTCGAAATTTAATCGAAAATCGAAATTTAATTGTGAAAACCATACAGTGTTGTAGTTGTGAAAGTATACGATATTTATTTTTAACTCCGCACAGAAACTGTTAAGCATATACACTGATTTTATTTTCATTTTATTTGAAAAGTAACTTAATAGAGAGTTAAATTTCTTCAGTGTTTGTGTTTATGTGTGTGAGTGCGTATGCGTGTGCTTATTCACAAACTAAAAGTAAAATTAATATTAGAATTATTATTTTTGAATTTTAATGTATATTTTAAATTAGGGAAGACATGAGCTATCATCAGAATTGGTTTAGTAGTTTTTAATTATTCATTACATCTAAAGGGGATACATATATCGGACGTTTTTTTTTAAAAATTACGTTGTGAAAATAATATAATAAATATGAACAAAAAACGACAAAACAAATAAAAAATGTGGCTAATGACGTGGCCTGTCGATGATATATCTATTATATTTGGCAAGATATAGAAGGATAGAAAATATAACATAATATATCATAAGTAATATATCCTAACAAAGTTTCCTGCCCTAATCTGTGGATGAGCCGTGAAGGATAGTTATAAATCCTAAATACAACGGGAAAAAACAGTACAGAAAAACATATTTTTACCTCATTCCTACTTTAATCTGTCGCGATATTAACTTTTTACTTTATCCAATTGGTATATTTCTGAAAATTTTAGATATTATTAGACCATCGTGGCGGAGAAGTTACTCACTACGCTATGTCATTATATTCAAATCATTATATTCAAATTACAATAGATTTAATAATGGCATTTAATTTCCCCACTGCGGTAGACGAAACACGGCGTTAAGTTCCTATACTTAATGCGTAATATCTCCAAAGTTGGACGAATAGCGAAAACTGAATATATTAAAACTAGGTTTCCTTTCCACTGGTAAAAAGCTTGTAAATGCTTTTTTATATATTTTAGATCTGCGATCTTTAGCTCAGCAGTTAAGATACGCAAATAAAGGGAACGAATAATTTATATTAATTTACATTTATTCAGGTAAAAACAAAAAGGGAGAGAAGGAAGAACTAAGTGTCTTAATATTGCGTTGCTTCTGCCCATTATGCTATGAGGGATAGGCAGTGAATTTAAAAATATATACGTATATGTTTAATATTTTGTACAGTAGCAAAAGTTATATAAAAAAAATATTTTTAGGAATTCAACGCTGTACTATATGTCAGGATATATATTGACCTGCAAATGACACGAATGATTTTTAAGTTATTTCAAGCAATGCTCTGATTTTTATTGAGAACAATGCCGGAATTGTCCGACTTTGGTAATTCATATCAATTTACAACCTCACATATTGAAACAATCGTAGTTCGATTATTGTGAAGTCAATCCTCTCTCTAGTATCCTCATCCTAGTGGATCCTCTCTCTCGTAGATGATTCATCGTTAAGGTTTGCCATTTGATACGCAATCTTTCAAATTTAGATAGAAAATGGGTAATAAACAACATGTCTAAGTAGATACACACCATTATCTCACCTTGAATTGTCAACATTTAAATAACTAAATAAGTTTTAAAAAAAATACCAATAAGAATATACAAATTATAGTAATTTAAATTACTATATTTCTTTGGATTATATACAATTATTTGAGTACTTCACTCAGCACTGGAACTCATAATTTCAATTCAAATTAGTTATAGTTAATATTGTACTTCACAATTGTAGTCCAACACAGCACAATAATTCAACTGTTTCACGGTTTTCGAATACATTGTTGGCTTAGTAAAGCTGTCTCTGTGCCCTAAATTATATACGATACCAAATTTAAGGAGAGTTTCAACGTCACGCTTCGCCTTGCGGGAGGATCGCTTTCACAATCTGTCGCGTTTACATTCCTCAAACAGCAGAATAAAACACACACAGATAACAACATATTATTTTTAAAATTCTATGTATTTTTCTTTTGTGTTATAAAATCTGCTAAATCAAGCGAATTCCTAAAAATAACAATTTATGCACAGAAAGAGGAAGAAAAGAACACCGAAGACAAACTTTTTTCAAGGAAAAATAAACGTAAACAGATTATAATAATAAGTTGAAATTTAGTCAACGAACAACTTAATAATAATATCATGTTTATTTTATCATAAGTTTCATAAAGCTCTGACCTCATTAAGGCTTAAGAGGCTAGTTTGCTCCTGACAATTCTAGTCTCCTTATAATTTTCATATTAATATTATGCACTTAAGAATAGGATATATTTTTGCAAACACGTAATAAAGTAACATAGTTGTATTTAAACCTATGCCACTTGAACCACTGTCAAGAGGTTTAGTTTTCTATGTCGTACGCTTGTATCGCTGCGTCACGACAGTCGTTAAAGAGGCCTCAATATTTTATCTATAAAATAATAATTAATATTATCAATACTTTATTTAAAAAGAAATACTAAAACAAAACATACAGAAGACGTAAGTATTAACACTCTATAAGATAGTTTAACAGTGTTCACTGGCGCAGGTGCGGAGTGCAGCGACTTTATTAATTGAACTTCCGCGAGTAACGGCTTTAGGTTAATAATGTAATATGAAATGTTTTAGGGTTTTAGTATTGGAAGCTTTTACACTTTTTTAATATTTCGGATTAAATAAGTTATAGAGAATTAGGTTAATAAATACTTAAATATTGTTTAAAAAACACTTCGTTCGCAATACGAGTTCGATATATTGAGAATTTAGTGGCGTAAGTCAATGCGGAGATGTGTAAAGAAATACAACACACATTGTGTTTATAGTCAGACACGCTCACAAACTGCGTAAATTCTTTTTTTTTTATTTGGTTATGAAATTGATTTAATGTATGACTTTAATATTCTCGCATATTTTTGATTTGGCTCTCATTTTTATATTTATGTTTTTGATACTAAATAGTTATGGTATGTTTTTATAGTACAAAACCTACGTATTTTAATAAAACCTATATATTGAAAATGATATATACCGTGAATAATTTTACAAGAAGTTACATAATTGAATCAAATGTAAAAAAAAAGAATATTATTTATTATAAATGTTTTATTATTGGTTATTTAATTAAAGTAATTCGTTATGCAACAATAATCAGTGGTCGTCACAAATTTATATTGAAGCGACAATATTGCAATTTTGTTCATTTGTAACGAAACATCAATTAGTGTGGAATCTAATTTATAAATAAATTTTATAGCTTTAAGAGTTAGTTTTTTCATTCCTCTACGAAGTAGCGTGTACGAGTATATGGCACACTCTTGTGTCGTGTTATTTAATATAGAGTAATATAGCCGATAAACTTCAAACGCTTTTCCTCAATCAATAAACGAATAGGAAAATTTTTTTTTATTACGATATCTCTACAGATTATATAAAATGTTTTATTAGTTTTTCTTCTTAGAATTCAGTATTATTTAAAAAAAATATGTATTTTTTTAATTTATCAATTTTAAATCCTGGAAAAAGCGTAAAACTGCCTAATCTGTCGATTAGGTGAGTTTTGCGCAGTGTAACAAAAAAATCATTTTAAAAGTACACAAAACTTCAGAAAACATAAACACTTTTATTTTGGGGTCCAAATACTTTACTTAATATTTGCTTGTTGACGTAGCAAAGTGCGTAAATGAACATTATTATTTATCTTTAGCATATATATCATGGGTCTGACCCGACCGCGATCTTGTAGACAGCACCTTATTAATAATACTTCTATTTGTTTAGAATCTACAATCTTTGTACTTACAGTTAGATACTGTACCGAACCATGAATCAAGTGTATTTTACGTAAAAAGTTAAAAAATATAAGTTCGAATCCCAATCAAGGGAACGACTCACAGCTTGTGGATCACAGAAGTTACTATAGTAGTATAGAAAGTATTTTAATTCACTTTTTATAATGAACTAGCGGCTTCCCGCGGCTTCGCCCGCGTAGAAATCGTTTTTTTTCTGAAAACTCCTGAATTTTAACTACCTTCAGCACCTTAATTCTTCTTTGCATAATGATGAAGAGAATGGAGTTTTTTATATTTAAGAATAAGAATATAATATCGGATGGATCATTAAGTTATGCGAAATTTAAAAATCATAGAAAATATCGACAAAGCTTAGGAATGACAATCTTCTTTTATACTTGTAATAAAGCAAACATTTGGGAATTTTATTTTTCAAAAATAACGTCACTGAGATGTGACCATCCAAAATACACTCCTCGAATGTGGACCTCAAATTCGAAAACACTCGCTGGCACATCGCTCATGGGACAGCGGACATTTCCTCGCAAATGTTGTTCTTGAGTTGAGCAATTGTCGTCGGTTTTTTGGCATAAAGGCGGCTCTTGAGGTACCCACAGAGAAAAAATCCAGAGGCGTGCAATCTGGGCTCCGAGGAGGCCACGGAATGTCCACTCGACGCGATTACAGTTTTCCAGTAAACATTTCGTTTACAACTGCTAAGGACTTATTGGATATATGAGATGTCGCGCCGTCTTGTTGAAACCAGGTCCTGCTATTGTAGGCTTCAAAATTATGGAG
>DWMZ01005771.1:0-10738 GCA_018249855.1 Eueides tales michaeli | reverse complement strand
ATATATATATATATATATATATATATATATATATATATATATATATATATATATATATATATATATATATATATATATATATATATATATATATATATATATATATATATATTACAGCAAAAAAAAACTAAATAAATTTAATAAGATGTCACGTAAAACTTTCATCACAAATTAAGCCACGTTCAAAGATAGCCTCATTCTCATTTTATATGTAATCTCAATGTTTGACCGGTCGGTGTTGATTGTACAAATAAGCTGACACTATTTTATTAGCGTTAATTATATATATGACGCAATCGTGAATTTAGGTAAGTTGTATGACTAAGCTGGACTAATTGGTTGCAGGCTTAAATCTTTGAGGAAATGTTTATATATTTTAATATTGAGATTCATAACCGACCACAAAACAAAAATATTTTTTTTTGTTTTATTCCAACTGAGAATAAAAGAATATGAAAACAAATAGTAAATGCTAAATGGTAGTGGAGCTGATAAGCTGATACTTTACTTAGTGGAGTGAATTATACTTTCAATTTGTTCGTCTGGTAGACATATCCACCCGCATAGGCACGTATTTGATGTGGAGAACGAATGTTCCTCTTCCAGGCCGTAGCAGAGCAGACCGATAGTCCATTAAGACACTTCCGTTCTCCACTTTCTGTCTAATTGAGGCGTTACATTTTGAGTGGCTATAGTCATTGGTTTTATCTCGTTACTAGAGACTTCATATCCTCGAGTTGTAATCGAACCCACAACGTCACGTTTACAGTCACACGCTTGTGGCCCTGCGCCACGATGGACCTCGACCTCTCACTCATATTCTATCTTCGAATGTAGTGTGAGTCACGTCAGAATATAAAGTATAGATTGAATAGTGATGCAATTAAAAGCTTTTAATAGGATTCCGTGTTAACGCTTATTATGTGAACTTGTCAAACAAAACAAAGGTCAAACAAAATTACTTAGATGTGTGATTTTCTTGACCTACTTCGTGGTGACTATATGAGCTTTTTTGAATTTTCAAGTAGAATTTCTTTTTTTAAGTATTTTTTTAACTAATCAATGTATTCTGCACATAATAGAGTAAACAGAATGAACTAAACAACCTATTGATAAGTTTCCATGAAGAAGAACGGTGCCGTTCTTCTGTTTCCGATGAATTCTTATTGGTGAGTGCCGGAACTGATCGCCGTGCTTTGGCTTTACTCTTTAAATTTACTTAGTTATCAAATTATTCTTAAAAACTTCAGTATTTTCAACGTAAATTGAAAAAAGGAAAAAATGATAGAAACATTTTTAAAGTGTTATTTCCCACTTAAATTAAAAGCATTTTTTACAAAGTGTAATATTTGAATAAAGCGGAATTTAGAAATCGCCCAAGTAATTTTATAGGTAGCGGGATTTTGTAAAAATCCCTACAGAGATGCAAACAACGAGAACAAATTCTAACAAGCGTATAAGAATGTATATGTAATGTACGACGTATCTTAATAAAATATTAAGAGCGTATGTATTAGTGTACTTAAAATTTTTTATACGCTACCGAGAAAAGGTGAATAATTCTTTCAATTTCTTTGATATTTTTCACTAAAAGCCCTGCTAGTCTATCAGTCCGTCATAGTATGGTCTTTAATATATCCCGCACATAGTATGGTAGGCAGAAGGAACCTTCGAACGTAGTGTAAAGACCAACACACTTCGTACCCCAATTTCCGTCGCCTTTTTAAGGCATTGCGTGTTGATTGGCCAAATTCAACGCCACGCTGTGCCTTGTTACCGAAACGAAGAAGTTAAAATAATAATTTAAAAAAAAATCTCAAGTGGGAATCGAATCCACAACCTGACGGGTATTTATTATTTATTATGTTTCAAATATATAAAATATTAGATTTTTTAAGTTTAGTGACATCAACCTATGCTTTCAAAAGCATAGGACTTAGAAACGATAAAGAAAGAAAAAAACGAATTGATTTAATATGATACACACGTGCCTACTGTCTTACTAAACTGTCAAGACAAAAAGCTCTGTTATCGTATTTTCATTCTGTTTACGTGTGAAAAAGTTTTAATTTAATTTGCAATACTGTTTCCATAAGATATGTAGTGATGAATAAGAAATATAGAAGAAATAACAATAGAGTAGGCAGCAGGTATCTAACGCTTATGACGCAACTAAACGATGCGCTTTATGTTCTTACGAGAGTAAACAATAATTTTTCCCGAGTGAAAATCAAAGCCACCGCGGAAACGTTTTTTGTTATGTAGGTACACTAAGTTTAGTGTTAAGACGCTCAGATCTCAACGCCGCGCTTTGAAAATGAGATTCTTCAATATATATATTAAAGTTCATTAATTTTAGGCTTTTAAAAGAAATTTGGGGTCTTTTAATGAAAACGATGAAAGTCTGATTGTGTATTTTATACTACTAGTAATTGCTACTATTAATATAAATATTAGGGATGTTAAAAATAATACAATAAATAAATTAATTATATATTATAAATAATATTTACATAATAAGTATTAAATTATTAGAAATAAAAAAGTACTATAAATAATTAGTTGATTATATGATCTATAATTTTTACGTAAAGGCAACTAAAATTCTTTTGTTCATCGATTATCAGGCCGTGTCTCATGAACCACGATATTGCG
Organism: Eueides tales michaeli; assembly: GCA_018249855.1. Lineage (NCBI taxonomy): Eukaryota > Metazoa > Arthropoda > Insecta > Lepidoptera > Nymphalidae > Eueides > Eueides tales. The sequence goes on along the minus strand of DWMZ01005771.1, from coordinate 8,083 downwards.
ACTGTAACAAAAAAAAACTCAACACGATATGTCTCAAATTCAACGGAAAGTGGGAAATAGAATTAAGACACTCAACACTAGGCTCCCAAGTTACCTCTGTCAGAGTCATGTGTGAGGATACAATGTTTAGCTAAAAAACTGACGTACTTTACAAATCAATAACTTACTTAGCTTTACGCTGTAGCCTAGCGGAGTAACCAGAGCGAACAGAGCGCCAAACGTTTTGGCATCCCTCTTTCGCCTCGCTCACTGTTATCAGCCTCTTCAAATATCGGGGGGCCCTCGAGATTTTTACGTGACCTTCCTCCAATATCGTAAATACTGTTTTCTAAAGTCAACTAAGGTCTACCCCTCTCTCTTTTATCACTTACTTTTTCTTCACAAATCTTTTTTGCTATTCCTTCATCACTCATTCGCTCGCAAATTATAAGAAGAACGTGCCTATACCACCAGAGCACGTTCTTTTTATAATGTTTGAGGTTATTCACATTTATCACATTTAAGACCGGAAATTTTTGGTGTGTAAAAAAACCGGCTTCAATATTTGCGTCAGTTCTTCTTTGAACTTAAGTGAACTGGTGGTAAAATATTTGTCGTTTTAAAAAAATTAAACAACTTTGCTTTATTGATGCTTTTAAAATATTACATAGTATATAGCCTATTATGACTTTAAATTTAATATTAAGACGTTCTGTCACTCAGAAAATATAAAATATTTCATTACCCTAAGATGTAATCGAACCAGTGTAATCTAGTAACGAGGCAAAGCACAGCGTTTCGTTCCACCATACAACATGCCTCAAGAATTCAGCGGAAAGTGGGGGGCGGAAGAGCGTTAACTGCACGGAATGTTTTAAACATGTAACAATCGGGAAAATCAAAGAGACTATTATGTACAGAATGCCTTAACATTACGGTCGCAAATTTCTTGCTTAACCTACATGCAGCGTGCATGCAAACTTGGGAACCTAGTGCTAAGACGCCCTGTCCCCTTTGAGACATTTCAATCTTCCGTTCCCCACTTTTTTCTTCAACTTTTAAACACATTGCGTGCTTAGTGGCGGAATTTACGTGTTTACTTTCTTTAAACTTGCGTGGCGTTTTTAAGTTGCTGCCAAGAAAAGAAGATATGAAATATTCCATTTCCTTGAGTAGGGATCGACTTCACAACCCGCCGCGCTTAGAGTCACATGCTCGTGTCCTTGCACCATGCGAGGTTTCCTTAATATATCTATATGTATGCGAGGTTTCCTTAATATATCTATATATCTATATGTATGTTATAGAAACATGCTTTGCACTTTTTCTCATCCAAATCGGCTTACCGGGGAAAACAATGTAATATTATTATTAGTATAGGTAGTATAAGCTCAGACTTCAAAGGAGATCAGAAATCGGAACATTTTAACTTTTGGTCTTGACGAGGGTTAAGCTTACTCTCTCCCAACAAATAATATTGTATAGAATAAAAATATATCAATGCTATAAAATACGGCTCTGTAGTCGCGTCTGGATGTAAGCACAATGGCTATAGGTTTAATTTCCACTCAATTTGATGTGATAATAGTGTATTGAATGATGGAACTCAACGTTGAGATTGTTCCTGTTATCAGAGCGAAATTAAATAGGTAATTCCTCGATTAGAACCTGTACGTATAATTGTCACAATTCAAAGTTGCGGCTTTACGGCCTGTGTTATACTAAAGTCAATTATAATTTAAATATCTGTGTTATGTGACCGTAAGGGCGACGTTGGTGGGGTTGATTCCACTTAAGAGAATGAAATACTTTATATTTTCACGTCTTCGTTATAGTAACGAGGCAAAACACGACGTTGAGGAGAGCCACTTAACTTGGTACCTCAAAAATTCATAGATAAATGGAAAACGGAACTGTCTTAAAGAGCATCCTAATACTAGGTTCCCAAGTTACCTCTGTCCACTCCGCCATAAGATACACTGCGAATCTCACTTGTTATAGCACAAATACTATTTGGTAGTACTTGATGTATCTGTGTTTCTTGTGCTATATAAATAGAGTTACTGAAGTGGAGAAATAACCATATTCTGAATATAGTCACTTCCCCGCATTGGATTCGAACTTATAAGCATCGCGCTTACAATTAGTAGATAGAAGTTTTAATTTGTCATATGTATAGTCAAAGCAGCATTGAGTTGTGTATGACGAATGACATGTTTTAAATGTATGAGTAAGCGTTTAAGTCAATCAATAATCAGTCAACTAGCCTCACGCTGTACCCCATAAAAAGCAAAGGAAACTTGGGAACCTAGTGTTAAATCACTTCGTTTCTATTAAGACAATTCCGTTCCGCACTTTCCGCAGAATTCTTCCTATAGACTCGCCCGTTTTTCCAATTTAAAACATTAGTTTCTGAGATTAGTGTTCAATCAATCTAATTCTTTAACTTTATAATACTTGGAAAAAAATATAGATAGATATAGATGGAAATGGAAACATTATTAGATCGTCGACTGTACCCTTAATTAATTCTGACTCAATGTATAATACGACCAACCTAAAAATGTAATACACGACGCTATTGAGCAGTACTTAGAACCTTAGTTTTATGGCGGAACGGTCGTTAAGTTTACTACCTTTTTAAATCCTTCGACCTATCCCACTTTACGTTCTTTCTATGTGTTTTATTTGCTTAAGGAATATTAACGATTAATATTTCAGCCTTTTATTAAGTAGTTGGGAATAAAAATATGCCGTCCAAATGCGAGTCAAGGGTTTCGTACAATTATAAAGATTTATTTATTTAATTAATTTGATTAGGGAAACCAACAGAACATATTACACACATTGAAATAATATAAAATAGAAAAAAATCCAATTAAGTTTCCACTCTAAGAATTAAAGAAAATCATAAAGAGCAAATAGATACAAGTCAGATAAAGCTGACAATTACAATAAATAAAAATTAATAGTTTTAAAACATAATAAAATATGATATAAAACAAACATATTTAATTTGTTAATTTATAAAATAATTGCGTTATTCAAACTTCTGACTTTTTTTTTACAAATAATAACGTAGTTGGCTGCAAAAATATCAATTTGAATAAACAGGTTATTATAACTAGTGCAGGCTGGATTGACAAAACTTCCTCTATACAAATTGTATAAAGGAAGTACAAATAATAATAATTGACCAACTTAAGTAAAAGTTTGTAATGTTTTATTTTTATTAAATATCTATAAATTTAATTTTTTTCTAAGTTCTAGCTCTTTTCGTGCACTAATCCTAATTATTATAATTGTCATAACTATAAGTAATATGTTTTGATTTTGCGGCAAATTTATGATAAAATGCAGCCTACACGATGTATAAATGATCGTATCTTTTTATTTTGCTGAGTTAGAAGATTATTTTTTTCTGTGCTTCAATAAAAAGTATATCCTAACATTTGATATTAATTTCAGATTGATACCTCCATGTGATCTTGTGATTAACGTTCTTGACGGACTGTCAACAAAGTAATGCTATAAGGACTTTTTATACCTCAAAAGTACATTAAAAAGTAGCTACTACATTATTTGTATAATTGACTAATCAAAAGTAGTTAGTATTAAAACCATTTTTTCCACTGTCCCCTAAACTTTACACCGCGATTTTTTTTACCGGAGTGGAAAAAACAGAGTGTGCAGAGTGTTTTGAAATGAAAATATATTTTCTATATCAGTCCTACATCTATTATAGTAAGTTTAGTTCTTCTGTCGCTATTCAGAAATCAAAGATCCACACAAAAATAAAAGAAATATATAAAGAAGGTTTATTACGGATATATAAAACATTGAGCGCAATATCTTGAGTGCTGTGGTACATTATATGGAGTGTTTATCTGAATATATGTTATCATAGTAGTAACTTAAGATTAGGGACTATATTCATGACTTTAGTTAGTAAGTATATTCGAATAAATAATAGTAGAACTTTCAATAATATGTGACGATATCGGCGTTCGACTGTGGTGAAGTGAATGTTGTGGGTTTGATTCCTTTAATTCAAGAAAATGAATTAAGAAAATTAATAAAAATGATTAGATTTATACCATAAAATATGTTGTGGAGGACTTTTTTGAAGCAACTTATGCCTGCATTAGGAGACCACGACCGCACAAATGTACAAAATGTACAATAAGAATGACGGTACAATTACCGTTTCTACCGATTACTTGTTAAACGAGCTAATGAAGCGTAAGGCAGCCCGCCTTTGATCGAATCGTTTTGCCGTGTTTTTGAGAATATCTTGCGATTGAATTAACTATATTAGATAAATAAAATTTGGTGGTTATAATGTCAATAGTAAATTAATTGAAAAAGCACTAAGCTTAAAAATCGAAAACATATAAATTTTAACAGATTTTCAATATGAATTTGGCAACTGTTTTCTAAGAAACGTGCTTTCATTCAATTTCGATGTCATTACCAACCATAATTTATGGAGTTCACGATCTCAAACAATAAAAATTCGCCAACATGCTTCAATGACAGAGCGGTCGTTTCCTACTTTTTATAAGATTCATTTTATTATGATCATATTTCCTTCGAATGAATTGAAAAGCTCTATTTTTGCTTACAAATTTTGTGACCTATTTTTCAGTAATTTTATTTGATATCGTCACAAGTTTTTCAGAAAAATGATCTTAATAAAATGATAGATAGATGACAAACAAAAAACAAAGTGATCTTACAAGGTAATTCGTTTTTTAATAAAAATGTTTTATAAATTTCGTTAATATCTACGTTTTCTACAAACGATGTGACGAGGATTACTTAAGTTACCGATTTGCCAAACTTCAATTTTCAGTCCAGAAGAGTCGTTTACATTCTGTGTGTCATTTAGTAATGGAAGATTAATATATGACATTAAAATCCTACTAAAATTATAAATATTAAGATTTGTGTGAATAGATGTTTGTTCCGCTTTTACGCAAAAACTACTGAACGAATATAAATTATTTTCAAAGTAATATGAAGTGATCCATCAGAATGGCATATGGCTTGCAATTAAGTTATAATAATTTACTTAAAATTGGTCATAGTATTACAATAATTTATGCTGTCAATAATTATATGAACTTAAATTATTCGTCTAAAGACAGCATAATGTCTCGTTTTCATTTTACCCTGAAACTGTTATTTCATATTTAATTTAGATAAAGTACAAAAACAAAATAAAATTGTCTACGGTTTCATGATATCAATATTGTGTGATACAGAAAGGGTTTCGTTTCAATTTGATTTATTAGATAATTCGATTGTAGAGATGTATGAAGGCAATGAAAGTATTTTGATGACTTCCAAAACTTGATTTAATTCTTTCATCGTATATGAAACTACATTGCTTTCTATGATTCATATAAGCTAAAGTGAGAACACTTTAGTTCGGCCTCCCCAAGACCAGTGACAAGCGGAAACAAATGGGCTCGCTCTAGCTTGAATTCAAAACGTGGCGTTGTAATACAATATGCAATATATAAAATCTGTATAGAAAATTATATAAAGGTATCCTTAGAATGGAAAAGAGACATTGTGGGTTCAGTCGTATAACTCAACTTCGCGTTGTTTATTTAATATATCGTGAAACAAAGAAATTATAAATGTTTTCTTTTAATCAATATCCATTAAAGTTGATAACACGATAAAGGTTCAGGTAAGCTTTTAACTCATTTTACAACTGTCAGTCTTAATTAGACTTATTCAACACTTTGACTGATTCGGTAAAAACCTAATTTATTTTAGGTAATAATACATGTTGTTATTTGAGATTAGTTTTAAATTTTTTATAGCGAAGGATTCAAATTTGAATTGAGGACTGTCACGACTGGCGTGGTGCGGGGGTACAAGTAATGGTTTTGATTCCCACTCGAAGAAATGAAATATTCAATAATATCATCATTCTCGCTCTGGCACTAAGGAAAAAGTACGGCCCATCCATCACTCAACAAGCAATATCAAAAAAATTGGACGGTGCGTGAGTAAGAATATGTAACACGATTAGATTTTTTATAATAGATTAAAAATGGCACAAAAAAATTAAAAACACTAATTTATGGAAACAGAAAAGACGCTTATGTTATAATGAAATTCAATGAAGCATTTCCATCAACCAGAGTGAATAAATTGCATACTGTATGAATATAATCGTTGGCGCATCGCTTTAAATTGTTATTTTTTGCGCCGTTTCTATCAAAGTTTTCGGCTCAGTCGATGTCAATGGTAAATGGATTAAATTAGGGCTTTTTTATATATTTAGATTATCTTGCTTGTCTTGTGTGCTAGTGAACTAGTGTTAAATTATTTGACGTTCAAAAATAAATTATATGTTATATGCTTGTGGATTTTTTTTATATATATTTAGATTCCCATATTGAGCAGTAGCAACAGCAATATATCTTAAGATTCTGGTATTTCAGGCTCTTTTACTCTGTTAAATAAATATATTTTTTGTTTTTCTCTCCGTTCCTGTATCTCACATACAGGAAGGTAGGTAAAAGAAGCTTGGGACCCTGGTACACTCCGTCCTCATTACGAAATTTTCTTTCCTTTCTATCGTAGGTAATATTCATTCCAGTGCTAAGTAAGATCTAAGCCAGATCGTGAAACCTTCGTATAGGTACACGAAGGCTTAGACCTTAATATCTTTGTAGTCACGTAATCTTGCAACATGCGGAATTTAAAAATAATAATCATCGCAAAAAACAAATTCCGTTTCGTATCTTGCTTTAGTGAAGTAGTGGTAAATTTAGTGACGTTCAAAAATTAAAGCATATAACGTCTTATTTATGTATATAAATAAAATTAATTTCGTAAATAAATTGCTCGATTTTAAGCGAACCGTGGTTTTTAAGTGCCTATAACGATCCAAAACATAAGCAAACAGTTTTAATTTGTTGTCTCTCTGTTTTTCTATTCGTCTGAGCTAATCTCCGGAGCTGCCAGCCAAATTCTCCGGCTCCGGAACATAAAGACTATTTTTATCCTGGAATTGGAACTTACATGGGAAAACCATATTGGCCGTGTCTACCTAGATAAATATAAAATTACTGAACATTTTCTAAATTTTTTCAGCAGGGTAGGCAGAGGGAACTTCGAAGCTTTGTTTCAAGGCACTCCATTCTCAATAACATACGTTTTATCTGAATTTGAAGCATTTCGTGTGGGCTGGCGGAATCCAAAACCACACATTGCCTTGTCACTCGTATCAGAGCAAGTACGGATCGAATTCTTAACTTATAGTGTTTACATTCGCTTCGCCTCTACGCCACCCACTTCAATATACGTTAAGCAGGCGAAGCCGCTCGGAAACCGCTGGTTTTAAAGAAAATTATTTGAATTCAGATACCACAACACTATATATTACGAAACTCAATATTTGCGGCAATGATCTCTATGTAACCATAATATAAATGCGAACGTTATTTGTGTCAAGATATACGAGTAAGTGCACATATTGATCATCTTGTCGTAGTATTCTTGAGAAATTTCTATCTTCCGTACTATTAAGTACTAAAGAAAAACAACAAATTTTTATTTTTTATACGCATTAAAAATACACATTGCATCCACACGATTTGTCCTTACAATGTATGGCGTTGAGTTCCACCAACTTAGTTAGTTATTTGGAAGATTCAGCGTTAAATATCGCTAGTTAGCAATTTCTTCCAGGCAACCTTTGGGTTAGGACATATAACACAAAATAAATAGTGGGTGTTGCAAATATATATACATACATGTATACTAATACTATACATAAACATAATACACAAACAAGTATAAAATAGTTAGATATATATCTTTATTTAATATAGAAATATATATTTTTATATATTTACATATACATACACATACATACACACATATGTATATGTATATAAAAAATCTATAATATATATTCATATCATATAAATATCATAATTAGGAATAAACTTATTTATTTATTTATTTATATATATATATATATATATATATATATATATATATATATATATATATATATATATATATATATATATATATATATATATATATATATATATATATATATATATATATA
>DWMZ01005770.1:0-10739 GCA_018249855.1 Eueides tales michaeli | reverse complement strand
TAAAGCATCTGAGAAAAGACCGACAGCATAAAGTATAGCTGTAAAATAGCTATAAAAGGCGGAGACTAATTTGTTTTGCTATCATTTATACTGTTCTTGGTAACCGTTGTGTAGTTTAAGGGTTATAGCTATGACCATATGGTGCTGTCATTCTTTTTGTGTAATAGTAAACAGTTCAATAAAGAAATCCGGGCATTCTTAATAATATTTAAATAAAAAAATGTAAATAAAAAACCAGATTGAACCAATTCCAATTCTCATTTCACAATGATTCAAATTTTCATCAAAGTAAAAGTTAAAAGCATTAATTAACGTCACCATGACTTTAGTGGGGAATGAAACGGAGTGTGTTACTAGGTTCTCAAGTTACTTCTATCCCCCTCATTTCTGTCAAGTGTAAAATACAGCGCAGAGCTAATAAAAACAAAAATGAAGATCTGCAAATAAGCTTAAAATATCTTACAAAATATGATACTTGGTGTCTCAAAAGAAATGAAATGAAATAAATATATTTAGTGGATAGATTAAAAAAAAATTTGCTGTGTATAGAAAAAAATATTAAAATACACTTTTTGGGGATTTACTTCTTAAAAATGATATCGTTTAAATGTAGACCCTCGCGTTCTTGGCGCTCATTTAATCGAATAGTAAAATTACTTAAGACGGCTCGGTAGGTGGACTCAAGGATGACTGCTATTTCGTGTCGGATATTTTCTTTCAAATGCGCCAGTAAAGTTTATTGGTATAAACTTTAGATTTAAAGGATAAAGTTCTTAGGGATTTAACCCCTGGACTGCGCGGAGATCAATTTGCCTGAGAAATTGAAGAACTCGTCTCAGAGACATATAGAACGTGTGTGAATTGCTCCGTTCTGTTGGAACTATATTCTTTGGTTATTATCAAGTAAGTTTTGCAGTTCAGGTACCAAGAAGTTGTCTAACATCTCCACGTAAGGCTCTGAATTAAGTAAAACTGCACGCCTCCTTTCATCTTCAAAAAAGTAAGGGCCGATAATTCTTCACGTCGACGTCGCAGCCCATACGGTCACTTTAGGCGAATGTACAAAATGTTGACTCTGACTGGTATCTTGGGGTTTTAATTCTAGCATCCATTGAAATTTGTAGGGGTGCAGCTTTAGATCTTTGTGCATAAGGCGATGTATTGATGATCTATGCAAATTAAAAGCACTTACGCGGTTGATAATTATAAGGCTTACGTTGTCACGAACAGATTGATAAACACTCTCCTGTTGATGTTTTCTACTGTTCTTAATGACCTGGGTCGCCGGTATTTTGATTTGTCCAGCGTTGTATCAGTCCCTTCAAACTTAGCAATGTCGAATGAGAGAAATGCTTGGTGCATCATTTAACTGCTGAAGACCTCGAATTGTTATTTAAAATTTTTGGAAATCCGATGTTCCGAATACTTCGCAGTAGATCGACGTCACGGGTAGACTGAAGTGATATCCGTCTGTCTTGACATAATTATTATATCAAACTACAGCCACCGATTTAATAATTGCCTCGCGTACTAGATATATTCTTCCAAAAGGAACTGACCGTATCTTGCCCTCTAGTGTGGTTGTTAGCATCTCTGTAGGAAGATTTTTACAAATTTTCGTTACCCAAAGATAATTAGAATTATCATTTGGCAAGAGAGAATGCTATTTATTAAATATTTTTTACTATTTTTAAAGTGTTATTCCACACTTAGGAAAGAAAAATACTAAATTTAAAAACAATTAACAACATAAATAAGTTGTAACAAGCGTATAAAAATTTCGACGGAGCTTGGTGAGGACGGATGGCTTAGTAGTCAGAGCGCTTGAACGGTTTTCAAGAGGCGCATGTTCAAATTCTGCTTCGTCCAAATTTTTATACGTTCTTAAATTTAGTAGAAGAGCTTCATTTGAAATTTTCGGAAATTAAAAAAACATCCAAAATACTCCAACTATTATATATTATTATTACTATTAGCTTCACGCTGTATCCCGCACAAGGCAGGGTAGGCAGAGGGAACCCGGGAACCTAGTGTCAACACACTCCGTTCCACTTTTCGCCGAATTTGAGGCATTGCGTGTTGAGTGGCGGAACTCAACGCCGCGTTTTGCCTTATTACCAGAGAGAAGAAATGAAAACATTTAATATTTAAATTGAAAATATTAAATATTTCATTTCCTTGACTGGGGATCGAACCCAGAACCTGTTGGTTACAGGCAACGCTTGTGCCGCTGCGCCACGACAGGCCTCATTATATATATTACTATTATTAAATTTGGATAATTATTTTTGGGTAAGGGAAAAAATTCAACTCCGATGGGGTGTCCAATCCGCCCTTAAAAGATTTTATTGATTTTGTTAAGGCTAATAAATTCATTTCTCAAATTAAAAAAATGATCGTTATTCAGAAAATTCTTATTTCAAAATTTTTGTTTTCTATTATCGATATATTAACCGACCCAAATAATATTTGTTTTTATATTTTGTCTTTAGTTACGTAAACCTAATCCTACGAGTATGCTGACGGACCAAACTGATGGAAACTTCCCACGCGACCACTCCGCAAGTTCCGCGTATTAGCTTTTCAATGCCTAATTGTTTTAATTTCTATGTTTTCATTTGTTTTAATTTTACTTTATTAAGTATAATATTTTTTAGATCAATTTTTATTCCCACTTCGAATACAGTAGTCATTAGTTTTAAGATAATTAATGTATTAATATAGGATTAATAAATAATTAATAATTAATCGGATTTTTCTTAACCACTCGGCTGCCGCAATCGTAATTCTTTTCTATTCTTTCATCATAAAAATAGATTAAAAAATATTCGACTTCTTGTTACTAGCATATTACACATAAATTTCATATGTAAGGCTTAAGTAACCTAATACTAAGAAATAAAAAGCATGTAATCTCTTTGACATATATTTTTGAAACTATACTTACCTTTTTTAGTATCATATATTTAATTTATAGCTTAGAGTAAAGTGCGAAATAAATATTTTGTTAACTTTAGCATAAAAGTAAGGGAACCCTGGTGTTAAGACACTCAGTGCCCCCACTCTCTGCCCAATTTTCGAGACAATGTTATGTGTGGCGGCACTTAACGCCGCGTATCGTGTCGCTTTTTAACATAGCGAGGAAATAGAAATAACTTATTCCAGCCACGATATCGCCAGTATTTTCTGTTTTAACTTTTTCGATATATCTCGTGAGAGTCATCTCTATATGTATTTTCTGGAAGTGTCAAATGAACTTTATGCTAAGCTAAGCTTCAGCCTTCAGTGTATCGACTTTGTGATTAAAATGCTTGCCAAAGCTCGTTGAAAAGCAGCTTTATTTGGGCAAGGTGTATATTGGAGAGGGATCATAGACTGAATTTATTTTAAAATAAACATATTTGTTATCGGTTTACATTTTTTTCATATTTACACTACCCGCCCGCTCATATCAGGGTAGACATAGGTACCATGGTAACCTTTAAGTATCATAATGAGAACGGAATATGAGCAGGATACAAACGAAAAGCTTTTTAAGCTATACATTACAACCACTTAAATAAAAATGTAATTATATTATACTTTTGTTCAAGTAATTATAACTAACTAACTACTTAGATGTTAACTAGCTAATTTGCAACTAGCAGTGAGGAAGAGAGAACCAAGTGTGGAGACACCCCTTTCCCAAATTTTCGTTGAATTTTCGAAACAAAACTTTACAACGTTATTGCAATACTAGAGCGTGAAAATGATATTAATAATTTATTCCCCTAAATGGAAATTGAACTCGCATCCTTCAGATTAACAGTCAGGCGCCGTGCCACTGTGCACAGTACATTAGCTTAATACATCGTAAATCAGAGTTAACAATAGCAAACATTTACAGACGGACATGTACCGTATCGCTGCATTGAAATCTAATTCGCTATCGGCATCGCAGTGCACCAATAAAGCCGGAAAAATCAAATGTAGATCTATGAAAGCTCTAGATATGGTTTATTTCAAATTTTATTAACATAATATGTTAATAACATTTATTTCATTTATGTAAATGTTACTTATTTTACTATTGTTTTAATTAAAGTTTCTAACTTAATTTTAAAATTACTAATAAAAATAAATACAATGATAATATTATAATAATATCATTAACCAATTTATACATAAAAACTAAATAAAAAAGGCATAATCTGGTTATAACACTTTAGTGTCTTATAATAACGATAATTTTAATTATTGAAAACATGAATTATTATGGTTTTCAAATTTTTCAGGATTTACCATAATATTTTTATAGTATACACGTTAAATGTTTAGTCTAGCTTTACCGTGTATCTCGCACATAGCAGACTAGGCGGAGTCCTAAGGTATTGCATTTTCATAAAGACATTTCCGTGGTTCATGCTTTTTAGGTGATTTTCCTCCAGTATCATAAATACTGAGTTCCCTCCATATTTATGACCTTCTCTTCATAAACCATTTTTACCATTCTTACATTGTTCATTCGTACTAAATCATCTAAGCACCATCTTCTTTATCTTCGCTAGTACCTGTTAGTAGTAGGGAGTTCACAATAGAAATTTTGCCCATTTTGTACCACCACGTCCTCCAAAAGACTCTCATCAATACGTTTTCTTATGCGCTTCTAATGCAGCATTGAAGATCGCCAATTTATTTGTGACTAACACTACCTTTAACTACAAAAAAAGATCATTAATTTACAAATTATAATATAAGCTTTTCAGCTTCATCCATTTTCTTGTCACTACTACTTAGACATATATATATACATACATTTCTCTAACCACTTCACGCGGTCATCACATATTATTAGTTTTTATTCCCTGTAATACTATACTAATACGTTTCTGACACTGTCCAAAGTTGGAGGAGTTCAAGATTGCAGAATCAGCGCATCAGCTGCTAATAAAAAATGATGCATACCCAAAGCAGCATGAGATATATATTGAAGTTGTCGTCGCCTTGTATTAGAAAACAGCGATAGACCGCTACACTAATCAACTGTGAAGAAAATAATAGACCCATACCTTGGTAGCTAAATAAAAATAACTAATAAATGTGTACAATACGTAACATATTTCAAATATACAAAGTAACTGTAACCGTTGATATTCCGGTAATATAAATGTGATGCAATATAACTACATACCAGAAGTCCAACACAAACAAGTGCCTTAATTTTCTTGATATATTTCATTATAAAGCATTATAAATTTATATTTTTAAATAAATATGCCTAAATTCGAATGTTATATCAAAAGACTTACATATTTATATACTTGTATGTATAACTTTGTAACTTATAGTACCATAGCCAGGGAAACCTATTGTTTACTGTTCCAAAAGCTTTCAATGCAACCTCCTATGCAACTAAATCAATTTTAACTCTTCTCAAACTATGAAGACGCTGTACGAAAGTGAGTTAGTTCATCATAAAATATTATAGAGCCTACGCTCGTACACTCATGGAGGAAATTGAATGTCAATGTAATAATCAGTGTTAAAATTAGTGTAAATAATTATTAAAATTATTAGCAGCTTTTATTTAATATCGCAGTTATAATAAATTAATAAAAAATAATGAAACAATTTTTTGTAAAAAAATAATTTTGTGCAATGAATCTAGGTTTCCTTTGCTTATCCTGTTATACAGCCTCTAATTATATGTCTAAATCAATGGTAATATACGGAATACTTAACTGATAGTTCTGGTAACTAGGCATAACGCGGAAAGTAGGGAACGAAAGTGATATGTTGGGAACAGTGTGTCTTAGTAATAATATTAGCGCCCAAATCATATATAGCGTGTACCCATATATGTTTTGTTTAAAGGGCGATTTTATATGCTTCAACGGCCTCGATGATCTGAATATTTGCTCCAATTATTAATTTCAGATTGATACCTCCACGGTCCTGGTAGACAGACAGGCTGACAACAAAGTGATCCTCTAAAAGTTCCATTTTTTCCTTTCACTAACGGAATTCGAAAAAAAAGGATTCTTCTTTCTTTCCTTTCCATAAACTAGAGAACAAATATAAGCCAAATATACACAACACTCATTACAAATGCCGAATACACGTTGAATAAAGCAAAACTTACACGTCAAGGGGGAACTTCCGAGTATGAGCTCTAACAAAGCTTTTAACTTGGCCAAATTAGCGTTAACTTATAAAGTATATAGTGCTTGAGCTCGCGACGCTACAGTCTATACGGTATACGTGTCCCAATATCCGGGAACTCCCCGTATTTATTAAGTTATGGCAAGTTGCGACGTACAATGAAATCAAACCCAGTAACATGACAATATAATATGATGTGTGCGGGATTGTTATTGAGCGAAAAACGCAGCGCCTTATATATATATATATATATATATATATATATATATATATATATATATATATATATCTATATATATATATATATATATATATATATATATATATATATATATATATATATATATATATATATATATATATATATATATATATATATATATATATACATATATTTATTGTGAGGTACTTGAAGACGATCTAGAACTATATTTTGTTATAATTACTTATCAATTATTAAACATCAAGTTACATATTTACAATGATGTATATTATTTCTATGTTATTGAAATTGAATAATATAATTTTATATTTTCCTTTGTTATTAGCCATACACACTTTTTTTTATAACAAAATCGTTTGGTAAACCCAGCATTACCGCCTCAAATACAAACCTGTATGTTTTCATTTGCCAGACTTTGTTCTCGCTCGCTAATATCAGCATTCTGAGTATGCGGAACTTCATGAAATACTATGATATCATTACTTTTGTATGACAGGATTTTATTCGAAATATCTTGTTAAGAAACTTTAAATTTTAATAGTGAATACGTAAATATATAAAGTTAAAGTAAGTTCATCGTTTTCATTTTCTCGCTCTAGTAAGACAATCCTTCTTTGGGTAGTTATTTTGGTTTTTATTTAACTCTATCCTGTATCCCTAGTGAGGCATTCAGGGACAACGTAGCGCTAAGCGCTAAGGTCCATTGTCATCAACCTCTTTATATATGCCATTCGGGTGGTCCTTATGCTTTTTACCTGAGCTACCTCCAGTATCGAATACACTGTGTTATCGAAGGTCAACCGAAGTGCCTACCTAAAATACCAAACATTAATAAGTATAGGCGGACAGCGGAGAACGGAGTACGATAGATAGATTTATTCTGTTACGTATGACGAATTATGCATTCTTAGAGTATGCTAGCCTTTATTCTTTTAAGTATTGTAAATAACTCGGTTATAGAGCAATATAGACACGATATAAATACACATACATTTTTAGAAATCTGAAATAAATATTTGGAAATGTATAATAATTTCCTCGTTCTGGAAACGAGACAAAGTGTTTTAATATTTAATAAATTAATATAAAAAATATATTAATATAAATATAGCTATTAATATAAATTTTTGTAAAAATGCTACATTTGAAAAATATGAAAAACCCACCACGTTTTGTAAAACATCTACATACTTAATATCTACCGACGTGCAAATATAATTTAATAATTTAAGCTTTTCCACTCGAGAGCTTTCAAAAAGCTTTTTATACGAAATATTTTTAAAGTTATATCTAAAAGATTGGAGCGTCTAGTCTCTCGTATCGCTCGACATTAGCATGTGTATGTATCGCTCTACTTGCTTATAGGACCTCGTGGATTGTGGTGTAAGTGGAAGCGATAAGCGTTTTTTTTTATGAAAAATAAGAAATATGGTAAAATTTATATTCCGATTATCCCAGTAAATAAATAAAAAGGGTCAAGGGACAAGAGTACTGTTAATACGATAAGTAAATTTTAAGTTTATGTTTATGAGAGATTCAGTTTTACGCTCTTACTCGCATCGCAATTCATTTTTTTTATTAGGAAGCCCATGTGTGTATAATTTATTTATAAATACGTTGATACATAATATATTTCAATTTTATGACAACTTAACATATAAATTTACGACCTTTTTTTTATAACTTACTTTACTTTATTTTAGTCTTGCGAATCAAAAACATCATCAGAAATATACACTCAAATAAAGTAAACAACAATCTTGACAAATTGCTGAGTAGTAAATAAAAAGAAACAACAAAATAATGCGTAACGAGGGGCCAGTGGTGAAATCCACGTCTGGCCGTGTGGCAAGAGCAAAACGAAACTTAATTCAGTTTTCACTTGGTTCTATTTTGGGAACCTGGGTACGATGTCCACTAAATCTAGGCCATATTCATGATTTATAGATAGACACTAAGCCCCTGCGTCACAAAGGCTTCTAGACTAATGCTAATTAATTACTCATTTGTAGAGTAACTTAAAATATTGATTGTTTCTTTTTTATAATTAATTCACATTTATTCTCTCTTTTTGTATAGAATTACGGTAGTTAGTTCTCAAGTTAATTCGACATTTTTTTCAAATTTTTAATTTCTATAAAGATATTACTTACGTAAGTCATGCATTATATTTTTTATCTCCATATCTGATGTAATATGTTTCTTTGCATCTATAATTAGGCAATGCAAGAGAAACGGAGTGTCATAATACATATATAATAACGGAGATCTCACTCTGACAACCTATGTACTATATACGGAATACCTATACCTGGGTAGTGTTAAGACACTTCCATTGAGTTCCAATCCAGTCCGTTCCCATCATTCCACCGAATTCTCGAGGTATTGCATATTAAGTGGTGGAACTCAACGCCGCACTTTGCCTCCCTACCAGAGCCCTACATCACAACAAGCTTCACACAAAATATATATTATTGTTATTATATAAATGTTTTAAACCAAAACCTTTAAAATGTACTGTAAAAATTCATCATATTCAGCACACAGATTTTACAAAGTGATGCCAGTCAGAGGGCGCTAATGTGAATTAATATAAAAAAAACCTGTTTAACTTGAATAGATCTGTAACATCAAAGAAGTATTGAATGAAATGAGGATTTATATTTCCGGATCAATGAAACTATGTACTTTGAATTACTGGAATGTATTTTTTTTTGTAATTAGAGTATTGCCTGTCGTGGCGCAATGGTACAAGGGTGTGGCTGTAATCGACAGGTTCTGAGTACGATACCCAGTCAAGGAAATGAAATATTAAATATTTTCAATTTAAATACTTAATGTTTCATTTCTTCGCTCTGGTAATAATGCAAAGTGCGGCGTTGAGTTCCGCCACTCAACACACATTGCTTCAAATTCGGCGGAAAGTCGGGAACGGAAGTGGAACGGAGTGTCTTGACACTAGGTTCCCGGGTTTCCTCTGCGTACCTTGCCTTGTGCGAGAAGCAGCGTTAAGTTACATCACTAAATTATCTGCTATGTTTGGAATACAGCAAGATGCTAAAAAGGCGTAAAATTAATATTAATATCAAGAACAGATTTCGTTTCAATAATTCTCTATTACCATATTTCTTACTTAAAACTTCTTACTACTTTTCACACACAAAAAAAAACAATTTTATTGATTAAAACTTTAAAATTATAAGATTTTATAATTTTTTTTTCCAAAAAGCGGAACTCATGCAACGTATGCTTCAAAAGTTACCATTTTTTTCCACACAGAGTGGGAATCGAACCCACGATTGTATCAAATGTGCCAATTATCCATTATGCATTTCCAATTATTATTGTAATTGAAAAAACTATTGAAGTGGCCATTGAGCTATGTATTACATGTTCTCTCGACGTGAGGACAGCGCCGATTGCTCTTCGTTAGGACTGTTTGCCTTATAGCTGTAACATGTGTTGTATGGGGGAGATCTCATATACATTTTTGTAGTTTTTATATAGATTTGAATAGATAAATTAGGTAATTATGAGTTCTAATCAATATTAGTTTTAGCGATGATGTTTTAATGATGTCATCTTTTATGTGTGTATACTAAAGAATATTATTATTTTTAATAAAATGCATAGGGGTGAGTAAGGGTAATATATTAGGTATTTACTTGTTAATTTTTGTGTACATTATTTTAGTACATTTTTTTTTAATTTAAAATTCAGAGGAGTTAGGAATCTCACATATAGCAGGACAGACCGAGGTAACTTAGGAAACTAGTGTCAATACACTCCGTTCCCATTTTCCGCCGAATCCTAAAGGCATTGTGTGTTGAGTGACGTAACTTAACGCCACACTGTGCTTAGTCACCAGAGAGAGTAAATAAAAAAAAATATCAAGTACCTACTTCGCATTGTCGCATGCTTGTGCCACGACTGCCCTCGAAATATCAATAAACTAAAAACATCTGTCAAATGTGAATACTCCCTTAAAACATTTCACAGTCTTTTACGCTTAATACTTAAAGAAGCTAACCGTTTGTCTGTTTGACAATCGTTTAAATGGTTAAATTGATTTTACCATTTAAACGAATTAAAAATATTTAATATAAGTTACAATATATATGTACATAAAATATTGATTAAATGTCAATTAAATATTATTAGGTAAATATGTTTTTATAATTGTTATGGACATAAAATCATTATATATTTTTTTAGCTTTACGATGTATCCCACACATGACACTGTAGGGAAAAGGAACTTGGGAACTTTATATATATATATATATATATATATATATATATATATATATATATATATATATATATATATATATATATATATATATATATATATATATATATATATATATATATAT
>DWMZ01005769.1:0-10739 GCA_018249855.1 Eueides tales michaeli | reverse complement strand
AGATAATAAGATATTTTATTAAAACTAAATTTGAAAACGTATAAAAATTTGAACGAAGCAGGATTTGAACCCGCGCCTCTTGGAACTCGTCCAAGCGCTCTGATCAACTAAGCCATTCGTTCTCACCAAGCTCCGTCGAAATTTTTGTACGCTTGTTACAACTTATTTATATTGTTAGCATCTCTGTAGGGAGATTTTTACAAATTTCCACTACCCAAAGACAATTCGTTAGAATTATCGTTTGGAAATTGAGAATGCTATAGAGTTATCCCACACTTAGGAAAGAAAGAAAGAGAATTTTTTATATGTTTTTAAATTTAGTATTTTTCTTTAAAAATAGTAAAGTTATTTGATTTTTGCGATAATTACACATTTTAGGCCTATTGCGGCGCATCGACACAAGCATGTGTCTGTAACCGACAGGTTGTGGGTTTGATCTCCACTCGAAGAAATGAAATATTTAATATTTTCAATTTAAAATTTAAATGATTAATTTCTTCGCTCTGCGGCGTTGAGTTCCGCCACTCAACACGTAATTCATCAAATTTGGCGGAAAGTAAGGAACGGAAGTGGAAAGGAGTGTCTTAGCACTAGGTTTTCAAGTTTCCAAGCTAAGAAGAAGAAACAATTTATACGGTGACGGTAATATTTGTTTATACAGTATGCTGTGTATATATTTTTTACTTTGTAGCTTCACGCTGGATCCCGCATAAATCAGGCTACAGAGGGAACTTGAGAAAAACTGTCGGTTGCAGTCACTCACTTGTGCCGCTGCGCTACTATAGGCCTCAATAAATTATTTAATATTTTAAAATATCTCTATAAATCTTTTACAAAATATTTTTTCTATAAATATTTCTACTTTTTATACTTGTAAGTATACAATTTATATCCTCAAATAAATACGTACGTTTTGCATGTAACTGTAATATATAATGATTTTCTTTGACGCTCATCGCTTTCTAAGCGAATCCACTAAATAAGGATTAGCGATAATATGCTGTTATATTTATTGAATCGCAATTTTTCTCTAATTCTCTTTCAGCAAGGAACTAAACTATGCTTAACGTACAACATATACAATATTATAATTTTTAATAAAAGAGAACACAGAAAAAAAACAAAAGCACTACCACGCGCAATACACAAATTCATCAGAGAGTGGGAACGGAAGTGTCATGAAGGGAATTCAATGTGAACGCTAGGTTCCCAAGTTCCTTCTATATAACCTGCTATGTGCGATATACAGCGTGTAGCTAAAAAAGGAAAAATGCTAAATGCTCGCATATAGTACATGCATACATATATTATTTTTTATGTTCTTTTTTCTTGGCTCACAGTTTAAAGATATGTATTTAATATGTTTTATACGTGATTTAATAAATATTATCATTGTGGCGTGCTTAAATTTGGTCCTATATGAACGTTAGGCAAAAGATTCTTTTTTAATAGATTCATTACTTTCAAATAAAACATTTCCTTAATTGAGAATTGAACCTACAAATACTGTCTTCACACTATAATCTGCATATAGCAAGGTAGACTGGGGAACCTGGGAACCTCAATTTCCATAAAAAACACTTCCGTTCCGTACGTTTCTGCCCCTGTGCCACGACTTCCCTTAACTATTAATTTACATTTATCACCAGTTTCAAGAATTATATTTCATCTTATTAAATATACAAAGTCTACTTTAATTTTGTAAGAAGAAAATGTCCAAATGCGGCGGATTATATTTCTTAAAGTAAGGGATTTCTTGCAAATATGACTTTTTCGAATTAGGATTAGTAAAAAGTAAATGTGGTCAGTAATCTTATAATAACTTCAAAGGCTGAACGAAACATAATATTCGGATATTTGAAAACACAAAATAAGTAATAATAGAAAAAAACATACTGTTGAGGTCTGTCGTGGCGCAGCGGCACAAGCGTGTGACTGTTCAACCGACAGGTACTGAGTTCGATCTCCAGTCGAGGAAATGAATTATTTAATATTTTCAATTTAAATATCCATTGTTTTATTTCTTTGCTCTGGTAATAAGGCAACGCGCGGTGTTAAGTTCCGCCACTCGAAAACGGGGAAGGAGGGGAACGGAAGTGTCTCAACACTAGGTTCCCGGGTTCCCTCTGCCTACCCTGCCTTGTGCGGGATACAGCGTGAAGCTAAAAAAAAAACTTACTGTTAGCATATAAATCGGGCGACGTAAGAGGGCACTGGTTGTGGGTTCGATTCCCACTCGAGGTAATGAAATACTTAATATTTTAATTTCCTTACTTTAGTTAACGGAAGTGACTTATTGAGAACGGAGTATCTTGACTCTGGGTTATTTCGATATACACTCTCCGCTCAAAGATGAGAGCTTGTTGAATGTCGAAACTTAACGCCGCGCCGCAGTTTAGAACACGAATAACGAAAAAATCTATAATAACGTAAAATTGTAAGTAATTATATATGTGGATAGGAGACAGTTGTAAAAATCTCCCTACATAGATGCTAACAACATAAATAAGTATAAGAAATTCAATACAGCTTAACGAGAACGTATGGCTTAGTGGTAAAAGCTCTTGGCTTCCAGCGGCGTGTTTTCTTTTAAAAAAGTAATTATCAAGATTCTCTGTATGATTAATTAAAAACTTAAGATGACAGCACTCAAGGCCAGTCGCAAGTATTAAACCTATATTAAAAAGTAGAACTTATGATTAAATAAAAATTTAAGATGACAGTAGTCAGAGCCAGTCGCAAGTATTAAACCTATATTAAAAGTAAAACTAAATATATACAGCGTGTGATTATAAATACGACAGATTGTGGGTTCGATCCCCACTCGAGGAAATGAGATATTTAATATTTAATTAAATGTTTAATGTAAACATTTCTTCTCTCTGACAAGTGCCGTGTTTAGTTACGCCACTCAACGCAGTGTTTCAAATTCGGCGGAAAGTGACGGAAGTAACGGAGTGTCTTAACACTTGGTTCCCAACTTCCCTCTGACTAACCTGCAATGTGCGGGATACAGCGTGAAGCTGATACTAAATATGTAGGTAATCCAAAGCTTCTAAATAAGGAATAATTTAAGAATCCTTCTTGCTTGAAGCTATAAGTTGTTAATTATCGTCGAAACAAAGGAATGTAAAAATTAATAATTATTGTTTTCATTTTGTTTTATTACGAATCCCTTTATATAAATAAAAAGGTTGTTTGTATACTCATGTTTCATTTTTCAGATACTTGCCCGAAATAATTAGGATATAATTATAATATTTTCTATGGTACTTTTATTATAAACGACCCTTTGGGTTCTAGAAATAGAAAAGGTGTGGTTGTGTATTTCCCTTATTTTAGGTTAGGTTCCCAAATTAAAAGTTAAAAGTCTGATAAGATTATATTAATTAAGTAGCCAGTACCTATATTAAGAGACAAGTCCTAGTGTACGGGCACAAGCGGGTGATTGTTAGCAACAGGTTGTAAGTTCGATATCCACTCAAGGAAATGAAGTACATATTTAATATTTTCATTTGTTCGCTCTGGTAACAAGGCAAAGCGTGGCGTAGAATTTTTGCTTTGCAATATGCAATTCATCAAGTTCATCGGCGATTGAGAAATGAAAGAGTCTTAATAGAAAAGGATTGAGTTAACGCTAGGTTTCCTCTGAATGGAGAGATTTTAAGAAAATTATATATAAGTATGAAAAAAAGACACGTCAGAAAAATCTGGGTATTTTTCATGTTCAAATATTTCAATCTCTACATTAAGAACAAAGTGTATCAACATAAATATGTCCATAAAAGCGTGTAAAAGAACAATTTCCCGAAGCAAACATACAAGATTCGAACTTACACCCATCTCATTACCAATAAGACATCTCTCACTGCGCTACATCAGAAAGTTTTAAATATATACATTGTAGCACTCGATATTTGATTAAATTTCAATTACGGGGACGATTACGCTAGAATTGGAATGTTTACATCTCCATAATGAGAACGCTTCGCTTTTGGATATACGAGTACATACATATATATACAAAAACATCTTCGCGATACTTTCTTTGCCTCATATCTTATTACTTAATTCGTTACAAGTAACTTATTTTACTATTATTTAACTTAAATATATAGTTATTTAGTTAGTAAATAGTTTATTATTTGTTATATTTCAAATATGTACATAATATCACAAATATGAACATTTTGTATGCATAGATATTGAGTGTAGCTATGCTCTATTCCGTTCATAACTTCTTATATTGAATAAAATATTTGAATTTGAATTTAGATCCTAGTGTTAAGGCTCTTGGTCAGTGTAATTAAAAATTATTGATTCCCTGAGTGAGAAACCGACCCATAACTATTGCGTTTACAGGTGTGCTACTGTGCCGCTACACCCTCCGGAACGTATGATGATCATATAGAATTATACAGGGCCATAATAAAATTTACTAAACGCTTGAATGCTTGAATATGTTATAATAGATTCAAATTCTACTGTGCGAAATATCCACTATATATTAGGCTCAGAATTTTTTTATATAGTTTATCGTAAGTACGATTGTGTACATAGTTTATAGCATGGGCTACTGTATTTTAATTGTCATTTGAATTTAGATCCTAGTGTTAAGGCTCTTGGTCAGTGTAATTAAAAATTATTGATTCCCTGAGTGAGAAACCGACCCATAACTATTGCGTTTACAGGTGTGCTACTGTGCCGCTACACCCTCCGGAACGTATGATGATCATATAGAATTATACAGGGCCATAATAAAATTTACTAAACGCTTGAATGCTTGAATATGTTATAATAGATTCAAATTCTACTGTGCGAAATATCCACTATATATTAGGCTCAGAATTTTTTTATATAGTTTATCGTAAGTACGATTGTGTACATAGTTTATAGCATGGGCTACTGTATTTTAATTGTCATATTGAGTAACAATTATTGATAAACAGAATATATAAATAAATTAACTACATAATAATAACATTATCTACACATCTGTGACAAAGAAAGAACAGAATGTATTGTCTATAATATAATATTTCGTTTTTGGTCTTCTACTCAATGTTTTATTAAGGAATCGCGGTAATAAAATGAAATTGAGAATTTAACTTCATTTATATGCTATTTATTTCACTTATTTGAATACATAAAGATATTTAACTAAATATTGTGATTAGTGAGTAATTAGGTATAGATATGGAGATTAACGTACATGATGGTACAAGCTTCAAATTTTGTTTTAAGTTTCATATAAAATTTATTTTCTTAATATTAGTGCAGCTAGGAAATGAATTATAACGTGGGCGGCGTCAGATAGTTTTTTTAAACAAAAGTATTAAAAAAACAAATAACCCAACTACATACAAGTAAGGAAATATATATATATATGCTATTTTTAAAGTGTTAATCCTAGGATTAACACTTTAAAAATAGCATAGCGCTTAGGAAGAAAAATACTACCCTCATTGTGTCACACAGTCCAGTAGCTAGGCGAAAAATGAAAGAGTGTAATACTAATATTAATCAACACTAATACTAGAAATAAGTCATTTTATATTATTTTAAATTTACCTCTCTAAAATTATTTTTAAAGCTTAAATTTTAGTTTAAAAAATCTTCGCCCAAAGAGGTAATTCACAAGATAGGATCACCTTGGTTTCTAAGCTGCTAATCAAATTTTCATAAAACATAGCTAAGAACTACCGCAATGAATTAAATGCGAAAAATTTTACTTTGGAATGGACAAGTGAAGTAAATTTCTGATTAAATTAAATTTGAAAATATAATTTCCATGGTACTATAGAAAAATCAATGTGACCTGTGGACACAGGTCTCTAAGTATAAACAATTTGCTAAGATAAAAAAAATGGTCTTCATTAATAAATTCTAGATCTACCCTTTCTAGATAGGCGCAAATCCTCTCGAAGAAATGAAATAATTCATATTTTCAAATGAAATATTGAATATTTTCATTTGTACGCCCTAATAACGAGGCAAAAGTTGAGGCCATAAAGCTCTTAGTATTATTCATCAATTACAAGCAACATTTTGAGGTATCTCGTGGTACATAGGCATACGCCTGCGACTATACAACTGTTGGGGATTCAATCGCAACCCACTTGAATGGAGAAGAAGCTCCATTCTTTTTCTAATAAATCACTTTTAAGACAATTCAGCGGAAAGTGGGTACACGGAACCTATGTTCCGTCTCATCTTAACATGAGGTTCCCAAGTTCCTTCTTTCAACCCTGCCATGGAATGGAAGAAGAAGATTAAGGTAAGATTTTGTTTAATTACTAGTATTTAAATACCACAGAAATCTAAAAATAAGTGATCTTTACATTCCCATTCGGACGCAGGATCGTCTTAATTAACATTTGTCTTTCGGTATTGTGTGATTCGCATAATTTTTTTCCACTCTAAGAGATATACTTAGAGGAAAGAAAATATTTATAAGAAATAATAAGCAAGCTAGCTTTTTACGTTAGGTAACTTTAGGTAAAAACGTCTAACGCAAAAAGCTCTTAGTATTATACACCAATTAAAAGCAAAATTCTGAAGTCTATCGTATCGTGACGCAGGGGCATACGTGTGCGACTGTAAACAGTTGTGGTTTCGATCACACTTGAGGAAATTAAATATTAAAACTAATATTTAATACTAGCAATCCGCCTGCGTCTTTTTTTAAACTATTTTATTCACTAATCTCAATTACTTTCTTGTTCTAATAATATTATCACTTTTAAGACAATATCTATACATTAAAAAATAAAACTTGAGCAAAATTTATCAGAATTTTATATCAATCTTGCCTAACTATATTTTAAATTGACGTAACTTTTTCACAAACACTACATGCTTAGTGAAAGTTGCCAAAATAAAATAGTGAAACTAGTTAGATATTTCTGAGGTAAGCGCGTACAAACGCACAAACAAAACCGATAAACAGAAAAACAAGCAGACAATTTTTTTTTAATATTCTTCCATGTACAGACAATGTCTAGTAACAGATTTATTAGTATACACTTTCATTTCTTCGCTTTGGTTACGAGGCAAAGAGCGCTTTGACGTTTCACCGTCTACACGCCTTAAATTTAGCGAAAATTGGGGAACGTAAGTGTTTTAATGGGAACGGAGTGTCATAGCATTAGAATTTGATGTTTCCTTTGCCTTACTTGCTATATACGGGATACAGCTTGAAGCTGAAAAACCCAGAACTTTCTAATATTAACTTTGTTTTCTTTGACTTATTAAGGGCTGTTATCTCATTGAGTGGATATGAAATAGGAATTATTAATTAAGATAAATAAAGGTTTCAAATATAAAGCCTGTCTGTTGAAATAGACAGTCGTGAACAGTTCTGTATAAATATTAGTTTTTCTTTGACGTTACGGTTTTTTTACGTGAATTTAATTGTAATTGAGAGACCAAAAATCTAATTAATATTTATAGAACGAATATTGATAAATGTTAATATTGACTGTATTAAAAAGTAATTAAATTTTCACTTTGCATTTTTGGGGCTTGTCGTGGCGGAGGGGCACAAGCGTGCGATTGTCAACACATTTGTCTACCCACATAAGAGGGAATGAATATATATATATATATATATATATATATATATATATATATATATATATATATATATATATATATATATATATATATATATATATATATATATATAATATTTTCAATTTCGTGCTCTGATTACGACGCAAGCCGCAGCGTTGAGTTCTGCCATTCAACACGAAAAAAAAATGTTTCCAAAATACGGCGAAAAGTGGAGAACGAAGTGTATTAACACTAGGTTCCTGTTAAGTCTAAGTACCTATAAAGTAATCATTTAATAGGAGGCAAAATATTATTATGGTATATACTTTAGCTCGATAACTTACTGTGTATAAATATTGAATAATAAATTTCCTTATAGTAAAGAAAAAATAAACATAATTTCCTTAATTTTGAAAATTAAATATATTATGTATTTGCAAAATTAAATATTAAATGCTTTAATTTTTCGCTCTGGTAACAAGGTAAAGCACGCGTTTGAGTTCCGAGTATTTAACACCGAATGCCTCAAATTTGGCGGAAATTGGGAAACGGTACAGTGTCTTAATACTAGTTTCCCAAGTTCACTCTGCCCTCACTGCCAAGTGCGGGATACAGCGTGATGCTGAAAAAAAACAAAAAAATCCTTACTCCAGAGTACAAAGTATAAACATTGTATCCATGAATGATTTTTGCGAACTACACGCAGTTCAACTCTAGACCCATATATTTGTGTTTCTATTTTACGACAAAAACCTTTGCGTGTCACCACAAATATTGTAAGGAATATTTTACTAGAACAGACTGTGAATTCCGTTTGACTATCGTGCTCCTTAGAGAATTTCAAAAATATCGAAAAATTCCGAGTTTTCCATGCAAATCAAAATACAAAAAGAAGTCAAGTGCAATAAGGAACTGTTTTATATAAGACTCGAGATATAAAATGATTTCTGTCGTTTGTATTCACATATACAAGGTAATACATAGATAATATATTTTATATACCAACCGAGTCCTGTCGTCGCGCAGGTGCTCAAGCATGTGACTGTGAACGCGACAGGCTGTGGTTTCGATCCTCACACGAGAAAATGAAATATTCAATATTGTCAATTTGTATATTTAATGTTTTCATTTCTTTACTATAGTAACAAGGCAAAGCGCGGCGTTGAGTTCCGCCATTCACCACCCAATGCCCCAAAATTCGGCGGAAAATGGGGAATGGAGTATCTTAGCACTAGGGTCCCAAATTCCCACCGTCTACCTTGCCTTGTTTATTAATTATATATCTACGGAAGGTTCCCTCCGCGTACCATTTTTATGCAGCATACGATAAATAGTGAAGCAAAATATATTTTTACACATTGTGTATTCAAAAATATTCAAATAGCAAATATCGGATAATTCCGATTACACTTATTTAATATTAGTTAAATTCATTTGTAAATATAACAGACTTACTTTTTACTAAAATACATGTTTGTTCCTAGTCTAGGGAGTTGAGCTTGACGCTGTATCCCGTACATGGCAGGGTAAGCAGAGGGAACTTGGGAACCTAGTGTTAAGAAACTCCGTTCCACTCCACGTTCCCCACTTTCCGCCGAATTTTAGATCGGACGTAAAAGAAAATTAATAATATCAAATACGTTTTTCTTTGACTAAGCTTTAAGCGTTAAAATTCTTTAAGTATCTATAAGCTTTCTCATTTGTCTTGAATATTAAACATAATATACGTATAAAAGTTGGAAAATAGCGGGATTTGAAGCACCTCATTGGAAACAAATAAGCCATACGTTCTTATCTATATAGAAATTCTTATACGCTTATTACACCTTATTTATGTTGTTAGCAACTTTGTAGGATTTTTGAGATTTTTAAAAAAATATTTATCTCTCCTTATTATGGATTATATAAATATTTTAAAAGAAACTTCAGTAATAATAAAATGTCTATTTTAAGACATTAAATATGATGCAATATATATATATATATATATATATATATATATATATATATATATATATATATATATATATATATATATATATAATATATATATATATATATATATATAATATATATATATATATATATATATATATATATATATATATATATATATATATGATCTATTATTTCAATATATTGGAATCGAAATCCATGTAGCATGTAATTTAGGCCGTGTTCCGTATTGTGCTTTTCACGCTCACCGTCACCGTTGTGGATGCCATGAGGTCACATGTGACGTCACTACCTAATGCTTACAGTATTGACGGGTCGGAGCGTTAGCATCATGAGCATTGACGGTATTTTGACGTTTAATATATGCTAACAGACGTTGGCGCGCTATATCGGACACCACGTTAGCAGTTAAACGTCATAAGTGCTGTGAGCATAATTCGGAAAGCGGCCTTAATTATAAAGATAACTAATTAAGTATTATGAGCATAAATAAACAATTTCCATACAAACTTAAAATATATTGTTTTATTTTCGTCTCAAAACGTTAAAAATAACAAAATATTTAAACAACGAAAGGTATGTCTCGAATCACTATTTAAATGATCACTTTTGAAATAAAAATGAATATTGATGTCGGACAGTATTTAGTTTCACGCACGCAGAGGGAATGTAGGAACCTAGTGTTAAGACACTCCATTCCTGCTGACTTTCCACCATATTTAAGGCATTGCGTGTCGAGTGGCTGAAATTGACATCGCGCTTTGCCTTCTTACCTCTATATATACAATAGGCCTTAAATATCTAATGAAACAATAAATTTTGAGTTCTACTGCATAAATTGGATTGACTGTTGCATTATTGTATTTTTTTTGTTACCTTCACAATACACCCCGCACATAATAGACAAACCAAAGTAGAGGGAACCTGGGAACCTTGTGTAAAACACTTCATTTTCCATAGGAAATTCATTCAGTTCTCAATTTTCTCCTGTTATTGTTTTAAATCTTTCTCTTATATGTCTGATCTGAGCTATACAAGAAAAAAAAGAGGAGATAGGAGAAACCAAGGTGAAAAATAAGATCGAAATAATCAAATAAAACTACACCGCTATAAAGAGAATCGTCTATTTATTTATTTAACTTGATAGGCTCATAATTCGTGTCTCACTAAATTCATAAACAAATTTCAATAAATTAATTTCGTCGCGCGCGACATCTAGTAACTTTACA
>DWMZ01005768.1:0-10740 GCA_018249855.1 Eueides tales michaeli | reverse complement strand
GTTACGAAAGCGAATCCATTTTAGTTTAACCGGAAAAAATGGTACTTATGTGTACAATGTACATATACTACGTACATAATTATGGAAAAACACATAATTTCTACATCTGGTTTACTTTCTTTTAATTGGCGTTAAAATAAAGTGTGTAATACATACATTTAAATATTTTTTTTTGCAATTTTAGCATCGCGATATATTTAGCAAAAGAAGGCAAACTCAGTTGAAAACCGCAGCGAATTAATGAATTGATGCGTGGCGCATGAATTGAAGCGTGTGACTGTAAGCAACAGGTTGCAGATTCGATTCCCACTAACAAACGTTAAATATTAATGGTGAAAAGTGGGTAAAGGAACGAAATTTATTAACCCTAGGTTCCCGCGTTCCCTCTGCCTATATAACGTGAATGCCGTGATTCATGCTGTAGCATGAAGCTGAAAAAAAAACCCCAAAATAAACAAGACTTCTATAAGAGTCAAATCCGTTACCTAAATTTTAAGAATAAATTTCAAAAAAAAAAACAAAAATCCGCAACAAAACAATGTAATAAAACCTATATATTTGTAGACTTATCAATACAACAATGCCCTGGACCGGTCTAAACCTGACCTTAGGCGTAGATACGAGAGGACGGCCGATGACCGCTCCCTACCACAGAAAAACAACCACATCTATAAAGTTTTGAGCTTTTGCTCATGAGCTTAAAGCTTAAAATTGATTGAACACAAAAAGTTTTACGTGGAATGTTTTTAGTTCGCGAGTGATAAGTGACAGAATTGTGGTTGAGCGAATATGAAATGCTGATTAAAATTATTTCATTTTATATTATGATTTTAATTATTGTACAAAACGCGGCGTTAAGCACCGATACGCAATGACTCAAGATATAAGCGGAAAGTGCGAAACAGAAGTATCTCAATGGATTTAGTATGTTAACACAAGGTTCCCAGGTTCCCTTTGCCTTTTTTGCTATGTATTCAAACATTCTTCATAGAGTATATATATAGCATAAACTTAATTACACATTGTTATTATTAATTTTCGACGTACGTTACGATCTGCACTCTTTCGCTTCGTGTCATTAACCCGCACACATGCTCATCCTCAACACCCCCCCTCCCCCACTTATTTCTATATAGGTATTAAAATAAGCAATCAATACGTTATATTAAGTATTACAAATATATATTTTTTCAGCTTCACGCAGTATCCCGCACATGGCAGAGTAGGCAGAGGGAACTTGGGAACTTAGGTGTTAAGACACTCCGTTCTACTTCTGTTCCCCACATTTTGCCTTATAACCAGAGCGAAGAAATGAAACATTAAATATTTATTGCCTTATAACCAGAGCGAAGAAATTAAACATAAAATATTTAAATTATAAATATTAAATATTTCATTTCCTCAAGTGGGGATCGAACCCACAACCTGTCGGTAAAAGTCACACTCATGTGCCGCTGCGCCACGACAGCCTCAAATATTTAACTAAATAATAAATTCAAATGTATTATTACTGTCCAAGAGCTCTGACCATACGTAGAAATTCTGCTAACAACATAAACAAGTTGTAACAAGCGTATAAGAATTTCGACGTAGCTTGATAAGAACGTGAGGCCTGTCGTGGCGCAGCGGTATAAGCGTGTGTCTGTAACCGACAGGTTGTGGATTCGTTCTCCACTCGAGGAAATTAAATATTTAATATTTTCAATTTAAATATTTAATGTTTTCATTTCTTCGCTCTGGTGACAAGGCAAAAGGCGGCGTTGAGTTCCGCCACACAACACGCAGTGCCTCAAATTCGGCGGAAAATTGACAACGGAAGGGGAACGGAGTGTCTTAACACTAGGTTCTCAGGTTCCCTCTGAGGGATACAGCATGAAGCTTGATAAGAACGTCTGGCTTAGTTGACCAATAACCTTACTTGCCGCTTAATTCTTCAAGAAAATTCGAGTTTAAGCAAAAAAATATATATTGATTATATTTTTTTTTGTTTAAACTCGAATTTTACTCGAACATAAAAAAAAATTATTCCCCAATATGTAATTGAACCCAGGACCGATCGCTTACACCACACTGACCCACTGCGCCACCTCTACACTCAACAACAACATATATACATACAAATTGTATAAAACAAGCAAAAATGCGGTACAAGATCGTCGTGAGTCACTGTCTGCGACACACATACGCCCGCCGACAACTGTACCAAATCACACGTATATATGTATGAATGTATGTAAAACGAGTGTTATCTTATACACTGTGATTCATGTGACTATATTAATTGCGTTCACGACAATATTTGTGTATAGAATATTTTTTTTTTCGATAATTATGTCGTAATGCCATATATATAGCGTGTAAAAATCAAAAATAGCCTTTAAATAAATATATATTAAAAAATAAATATAATAATATATTATATAAGTTTCTTGAAAATAGATAAACAAGTTAGCTGCCACATGCGGGATACGGCGTGAAGCTTAGCAAAAATTAAATAAGAAAATAACTTCCGATACAAAAAATCACTACCCCATCTTGGTAAAGTGCTCGTAAATCTTAAAGCTGGTACGCAAAGTTGGCAGCGGAAGGAACCTAATTTCTCTACCCTCCAATATGCAGAATACGGAGTGAAGCTAACAAAAAAAAAACTATCCCTCTTGGTACGTTAAGGCCGACAGATTTCACGGCAGGTTCACACATAATATTAATCTACAAAATATAACTAAGAAATCGACATTTGTTTTTAAAGATGCAACAAAAAAATACAAGCATTTACATAAGGCTGTCGGTTTATTGCACAACATTTAATAATATATAACTGATACTTGCAGTGCAGAAGTAAGAATGGCATATTACACTTCTATATTAGTAGGGTTCAATTTTTAATATTAGCGTAACTTTTATATGAAACTATACAACAAAGAGTTTCTATACTCTAACACAATAATCCGAACAAAAAAATATGTAAAGGAAAAAAATCAAGCCGCAAACTATACGATTTTTTCATAGAATGGATATTTAAAATTGATCGAGTAAAAGATGCTTAGAAGATCCACCAAAGACAAAAAAGGGACAGATATAGATATAAAAAAAATGGAATAATATACAAAAAAAAATTTTTTCTAGATAGACCGTCTTGTAGCGAAAGCAAAACTACGAAAGAGGGTTCGATTCTAGCTCGGGAGAAAGAAATATTTTATATTTTCACCTCATCTCTATTGTACCCCACAAGAATTCGGTGGAAAAGTGTAGAATAATAGAAACTAATTGGAACAGAGTGCCTCAACACTCCACAGGTTCCCTCGACGTCCTTGCTAGAAGCGGTATGCAGCGTGAACCAATAAAAAATCACAGCACAGATTATGACCATAAACAACTTACAAAAACAGAAATTGTGCTTAATTACGACACATACATACACACACACGCACACACACAAACACACAGAAACACACACACACACACACACACACACACATAGACACATTTCAATACGTAATTAAGTGCTTTCTAACAATGCATAATAGGATAGCTATTTAGTCATACGATAATACATATACAGTTTCACTTGTGTAATGTTTGTCCCATATATCTTTAGTGATTATGATGGTAATGAGGCCTGTAGTGGCGCAGCGGCACGTGACAGGTTGTGGGTTCGATCCCCGTTCGAAAAAATTAAATATTTAATACATAGTAGTTTCAAATTGAATATTTCTCCGCTCTGGCAACAAGGCAATGTACAAGCGTAGAGTTTAGCCACTCAACACGTTGTTTCTCATGTTTCTAAGGTCCCTCTGCCTACCCTTCTATATGCGGGATGGAGAATGAAGTTGACGTATCACTGGGTGTTTTAATCATATGGAAAATATTTAAGGAAGGAATTAAAGAATCGATTATTTTACGAGGAAATGAAATATTTAATATTTATAATTTAAATACTTAGTGTTTCACTTCTTCGCTCTGGCAAAAGCGCGGCGTTGAGTTCCACCACTCAACACGCAATGCCTCAAATTCGGCGGAAAGTGGGCAACGGAAGTGGAACGGAGTGTCTTAACACTAGGTTCCCAAGTTCCCTCCGAGTGAGTAATTATTTTATTCAATTTTTGCTTATAGATGAATAGAAAATATAGATAAAAGCAATACTTCTCAAAATACCTACATTAGAAAAAAGAAAATCTTTTGAAAATAGATGATTTGAACCTACGACTATTATAAAAAAGGGCTCTTCACAGCCTTTTCCTTTATATCAGGAGAGGCAGAGGGAAACTTTGGAGACATTGCATTTGTTGAATGACGGAAGTCAATCCTAAGTTTTGTCAACAAGACGGAGAAATATATAAAAGAATCACAATAAAAAATAAAAAATAAAAAAAAAAATAGAAAAAAATAAAAATCTTTATTTACAGCTTTTTTTTATATATTATAGATACATATTAATAATTGTTACTTACATCAAATATTTAATCAAAAACCAAAAAATTTTTAAAAAACTCCCGATTTAAACAAGTGCTTCTACCTCTTGACATGCTAATCTACGACGATCGAGGCTTTCGACAAAAAGAAACCACACATATGAGTTTTTTTGGTCTTTTTTTAGCTTCACACTGTATCCCGCACGAGACAGGGTAGACAGAGGGAACCCGGGAACCTAGTGTTAAGACACACTCCGTTCCACACTTTCCGCCGAATTTGATCTACATATGAGCATACATAACACCTTTTTTCGTCTTTAAAAATCAAATATAATAACTATGAAAGTAACTATGAAACTAAGTTATAAAAAGGCATAGTTTTAAATTTTATTAATACATAGATATTAAAAAAAATATGTGGATCTGATTTTTTAAAAGTTGAAACAATTTTGAATAAATATTTCTTTTTAGATTTTTTTATTTTTTGCAGCTACACTCTGTATCCCGTACATAGCAAGTTAGCCAGAGGGAACTTAGGAACATAGACACTTGGTTCTCATAAAAATACTTCCTTTCTTTACTTTCCACCGAATGAAGGCACGACACGACAAGTCTCACATTTCCATCAATAGATAACATTTAATTTCCCCAAATGGGATTGAACCCATACCCTCACTACACCACGATGGCCTCTTACTAAATAATTTTAAATCACACGTAAACTTACACATAAAATATATATTTAACATTAAATTAAAACTGAACTACAATAATATATAATTTAAAAAGAAAAAACAAATAATCATAATTTTTTTGTTCGTCTCCATCGAACTCGCTACCTCCGACAATCACTCACACTATGCCACTGTGGCATCTATAAAAATATTTTTAATGTTTTTTATTAAAGTGTTATTCCACACTTAGAAAAGAAAAATACGAAATTTAAAAAACTTATAAAAATTTGAACGAAACAGGACTTGAAGCTGCGCCTTTTGGAAACCGTCCAAGCGCTCTGACCAACTGAACCATTCGTGAACGTATGGGGGGGTTCAGGAACGAACGGTTTCAAATCCTGCTTCGTTCAACTTTTTATACATTCCTAAATTTTAGTATCTATAAAAATAACTGTATTCTAAAGTAATAATAATAAAGTATACAATTTTATTATTTTCACAACATAAAAATGTTTTTGGTTCGGCGTCAAATAAAAATAAACTACATATCATAAATGCGGAATGACTCCCGAGACACCAAGCGCAGGTGAATATGTGGACAGTATATAAACTTAGAATGGTATTTCAATTATTAATTTATGAGATTTTTTATGGTATATAGAGGGAACCTGGGAACCTAACGTTGAGGTCTCCGTTCCACACATTCACTGCATGAGTGAAAAAACGATGATATTTGTTATGGTATGCAGAGGGAACCTGGGAACCCACTATTAAGGCTATCTGTTCCCTGAAGCGATAGGCTTCACTGTATGTGGTCTGGTGGACTAAATCTTATCACCAAAACAAGGAAATGAAATCATTTAATATTAAATTCCCCAAATGTGTCGAGTAGGCAGAGAAGACCAAACGCCAATACATTGCGTTCTTCCAATGTTCACATAAGTGTCTAGTGACGGAACTCAACGCCGCATTATCGTACAAATGATAGATTAGGGATGTCCGAGCTATCGATTTTGCACTCTTAATACACTATTAAAAACCACTAATTTTCTACAGTTTTGTTTTAGCAAACGCAATCATAAGAAAATAAATATAGAAAAATAATAATGAATAATAATGGGGTTACGTCAAATAACCCCTTGAAGATAGCAACGATTATATCAATTTTGAAATAAAACAGATAATCAAGAAAAGTGAGGCCTCTCGTGGCATAATCATATTTTCAAATGAAATATTTAATGTTTTCATTTCTTCACTCTGGACAAAAACACGCAATGTCAAAAAAAATGGCGAACAGAACGGAGTGTCTCAACACTAGGTTCCCGTTATGTTCCCATTTGCATACCCTCCCATACGCCAGATACAGTATGCAACTAAAGAAAATAAAATACCTTTCTATTTCAACGATCATACCAGCATCTATCTATGAATAAAGATGCTAGATTAATCATCACTACATTAAAAATAGCTCGAGTTTATAAACAACGAGGTTATTCGCATTTAACTCTGTGCGTAATAGATTCATTCATACTTATAATATTACACGTGAAAAAAAAAACCAGTTTCACGCTCTTTCCCGCACAAAAGGGAAAATAGGCGGGATTTTTAAGACATTCCATATTTAATGGAAAACTACTCGACGGATTCTCATATAACTTTTTGAACATATTCATTAGAGGTATTGGAAAAGATATAGGATTGTTGAATTGTTTGGTAAAAAAAAAAACAGCAACTTTAATTACTCACTCACTCAGCTTCACGCTGTATCCCGCACATGGCAGGGTAGGCAGAGGCAGCTTGGTAACCTAGTGTTAAGACACTCCGTGCCACTTTCGTTCCCCAATTTCCGGCGAATTTGAGGCATTGCGTGTTGAGTGGCGGAACTCAACGCCGCTGAAATATACCTATATATCAATTAGATAGCTAAGGTACTTGTTTCATCAAAGAGCCGCCCGCAAAGTTCACATAGTGTTCAAAATATTAATATATAAAAAAAATGCCAAGAAATATAAACAACTAATAAATAGCCTAACGAAGAATCGAATCCATAATCACCAGGTTTAGGCTATATTCACACTGTGGTATCGGTGATGGTTCATTCATGATTTTTTGAGTTTGTTAAAATACATATTATTATTTGAGACCTGTCGTGTGACTGTAACCGACAGATTCTAGGTTCGATCCCCAGTGGAGGAAATGAAATTTTTAATATTTTCAATTTAAATACATATTCATTATTTCATTTCTTCGCTCTGGTAATAAGGCAAAACGCGGCGTTGAGTTCCGCCACTCAACACACAATGCCTGAAATTCGACGGAGAGTGGGGAACGGAAGTGGAACGGAGTGTCTTAACACTAGGTTCCCGGGTTCCCTCTGCCTACCCTATGAAAAAAATATTCGTATTACGTTAATATAAATGAGTATACTTTAAGCGTGTGACTGTGGCCTTACAGCCAGGCGCAGTCTCATAAATACTGCCCAAAATACCAAAATTCATTGTATGTATGTATATTAACTAAAAAAACTGACTTAAATATTATATTTCCACGAATAAAAAATTGAACGTTGCGGGATTCGAACCCGCGCCTCTTAAAATCCGATTACTTTGAAAACTACTAAACAACTTTTTACAGTCAATAATTGCGTCACCTACGCAAATAATAATCAACATAGAACAATGATTTCATACAAGTTAGGTATAACCCGAATAAATTAAAATCGCGTGAGCTTACATAGTAAATGTATGAAAACAAAAATGCCACT
Source organism: Eueides tales michaeli (assembly GCA_018249855.1). NCBI lineage: Eukaryota > Metazoa > Arthropoda > Insecta > Lepidoptera > Nymphalidae > Eueides > Eueides tales. The sequence continues at coordinate 2,890 of DWMZ01005768.1, read as the reverse complement.
CACCTTGTCTGCATACTCGGTTCAGTAGTTCAGCTTCAATATTTTGATGTACATATATATATTTGCTAGATTAAAGTAATTTTAAACATTTTCAATACTTTTCAAGTGTTATTCCACGCTTAGGAAAGAAAAATACTAAATTTTAAAACGTCCAAGACGGCTTCCAAGAGGCGCGGGTTCAAATCCTGCTTCGTTCAAATTATTTATACGTTTTAAAATTTAGTAATTTTAATCAGTTTTATCCCAATAAAGTTAAAAATAACGATATTTATACGTATTATGGTACTTAATTTAGTTTTTTCAATAAATACTAGACCCATTTTAATGAAGTTTTCAATAAAATAATTAGAGAATTTTAAAAATAATCCATATATTTTTAAAATATGAACATTATTTCAAGATATTTATATATATCTTTCTATATGGGCGGGTTACATATTTTAGGTATTTATAAGAAATGCATATATTATTAAGAGACCATTACTTTAAGACCACAATGATAATTGTTTGAGTTAAATATATATATACAGTACAATTTTTTTCAACATAATTTTTTAACTTTACATAAATATATACCAAAATATATAATATTTAGTGTTAGTGATAGTTCATTTCATTTTCTACGTAGAATTATTAAAGAATTTGTAGAATTTTCTAAGAAAACTAGAAAAGTTTTTCTCTAATAAATATTCTGGTCGAGATTGGAACCAACCGTCATCGCCAGTGAGTCACATACTAAGTCATAGGTGGCTAATAACTATAGAAAATATATATTATAGAAATTATTTATATTTCTTTAAATTTTGTTATTAAAAATGTATAAGATTTAAAAAGTAGTAAGTGTAGTTTTTAGGTAAACATTATGAATTCGTGATATTTTTTTTTAATTTAGCTTCAAGCTGTATCCCGCGCGTAGCCTCATTTTCACATCCTCGTTCCAGCAACGAAGCAATGCGCGGTGTTGAGTTACGCCACACCAGACGTAATGTTTTCGGAATTCGGCGTAAAGTGGGGAACAGGAGTGTTTCAATGGGAACCGAGTGTCCCAACAGGTTCCTCTGTACTATGCGGACATGTGCAAATATGATAAAACATCCATCCAATCACAATAATTTTCTGGGCTTAATAAGTTATTTTCGTCTCTTATGTAAGTAGTTTGTTTTTTTACCTTCACGCTGTATCCCGCACAAGGCAGGGTAAGCAGAGAGTACCGGGAACCTAGTGTAAAGACACTCCGTTCCACTTCCGTAGCCCACTTTCCACCGAATTTGAGGCATTGCGTGTTAAATGGTGGAACTCAAGGCCGCGCTTTGCCTTATTACCAGAGCGAAGAAATTAAACATTAAATATTTAAATTGAAAATATAAGATATTTCATTTACTCGACTGGGAATCGAACCCATGACCTGTCGGTTACACTCACACGCTTGTGCCGCTGCGCCACGACGGGCCTCAAGGCTCAGGTTTTTTCCATCTATTTGGATTATATTAAGGAAAATGTTAATTAATATGTTAAAAAAATAACTCTTTACAAAAAATAGTATAGTGTAGTGTAAGGATTAAGGAGCATAATTGTGTATGAGTAAAAAAAAAATATTTATATCATAAAAATGTGTGTTTTTTAAGTTAGGTAAATGGTTTTTTCCAATAGATTTTCTCTTCTTTATTGTTTTTTGTAGTGTAATTATATATTAGCCTTAGTTAACGAAAAGAGAATACTGGTAAAGGTGATGATCATTCCCTAGAAAGGGATTTGAATTTACAGTCATATATTTCAATTGTTTTATAAAGATGTCTAAAAAAATTTATTTTTAGCTTCACGTTGTATCCCACACATAGCGTTGTAGAAAGAGGGAACCTAGGAACCTATTGTTAAGTCACTTGGCCCCCATGATGACATTTCCACCAAATCGAGGTTTTGCTTGACAGATTTGTCTAACTTAAAAAGTTATTTCATATTTTTCTTTATGTTAAGAATTATAGTTAAAAATGTATATAAATATTTATGAATTGTTTAATGTTACGAAATAATATGATCCTTTAAATTTTACATTTTTCACATTTTAAGATTTTTTTGGAAAAAAAATCACTTATTCTGATTTTAACATAGCCATATTTATTTTTAAATATTCCGACTAAATCTCGAAAAGATAGTTGGTATATAAATATTTATGAATTGTTTAATGTTAGCAATAATTATGATCCTTCAAATTTTACATTTTTCACATTTTAAGATTTTTTTGTAAAAAAAATCACTTATTCTGATTTTAACATAGCCATATTTATTTTTAAATATTCCGACTAAATCTCGAAAAGATAGTTGGAAAAATCTCTAAAAGAGCTAGCTATATATTATTTAAGATTCGATTATAGCATATTTATTGTGAAAGAGTCATTGAGATACAAACACAGATACTAATGATACCGTTGCATTCTTAAATTCTCAGCATGACATTTTATATTTACTTAAGAAGTCTGTTGACATGGATTGTGGGTTTCGAGCCCTACTCAACGAATAGTATGATATTTTCATTTTCTCTCCTCCTCGCAATGTTTCGGAAAGTAGGGATTCGTAGTGTCTTAATGGAAACCGAGTGTCCTGACACTATTCATCATCTATTTTATCTAAATCATATTTTTTAATAGTACCAACGTTTTGACTAATGTAAACTATGAATTCAATTACTAATTATTTAAGTTCATTTATTATTAGAACTAATGCATTATTGATCAATCAACGCTCCTTTCTCCATCTATTTCTATTTTTCTCTCTTTTCGTCATACGTAACGGTAGGTGGTAGTAGTACTTACTGTCATAACCTGCCGTCCAGGACCACAGCGACACCATCGCGAGCAACCAATGGTACAACAGGCCTTCGACCCTCCAATAC
>DWMZ01005767.1:0-10742 GCA_018249855.1 Eueides tales michaeli | reverse complement strand
CGCGCGATGTACACGTTGAATTCTCTTATATGAGAGTAGTTATGTGTTTTTTGTGTGTTTGTTTGTGTGTTACAGTGTTTATTCGGAAATAGAGGATTTTGTATAGAAATTGTATTGGAATTTTTTTTGGGAAAATGGTGATTTTTTTTTTTATATATTTTTGACTTTTTGGAGCTAAAACTTAGTTTGGTTGTAGCATGTGATTAGTTTAAATTTTTTTTTTGTGTTTCTTTTTTCCTCTAGATTTTAATATAATATATGTGAACGTGTTTTAGTATGAGAGTTTTGTAGGCTATTTTTCAAATCGTTAGTTTCAACGTGGCTCGTTAAATGAGTTAATTTATATAAGCATTATTGTTATCAGTTAATGTCGTTCAGGTTAATGTTGATATGATAGTGTTCATCTTAATGTCTTAATATTTTTGGTAATTTTATTATATTTAAAGCGCGGCGTTGAGTTGCGCTACATGTAATGATTCAAATTCGGCGTAAAGTGGGAATAGAAACGTAGTGGCTTCAAACTGGGTTCCCATGTTCCTTCTGTTTATACTGATATGTATGTATATATATATACATATATATACCTATTGTACGATGCGCGGCGTTGAGTTTCGCCACACGTAACTCAAATTCGGCGGAAAGTGGGAATCGGAAAGGAGTGTCATAACACTAGGCTCCCAAGTCCCTTCTGTTTACTTTGATATATATACATATTGTACCTTAGTTTGGTACATTATTGTGTAATGGTGATAGTATAGACAAATTTTAGAGGCCGTTTGGTTGCGTATGGATAAAACATTTGAATGTAAACGCGACAGTTGTTGGTTCGATAACCGCTTTAGGGAAAGAAATATTTTCATTTTAACGCTATGGTAAGAATAGAAAAGAGAAATTAACCGGAGAGTAGGGAACGCAATGTGCTTGTACTAGGCTCCCGTTGTCCACCCTTCTATATAGGGGATACGAAGTAATAAAAAGGTTTAAATTTTACATAAGGGAATAATTATATGTCCGTTATGCTTATCAGTGTTTCTCAGTTCTGGTCGTTTGGTATACGTAAAGTAAAAGTTTAACATACATACACAGTGATTTAGAAATATATATATATATATATATATATATATATATATATATATATATATATATATATATATATATATATATATATATATATATATATATATATATATATATATATAATAAATAATAATATTATATATATATAATAAAAACTGTTCTAAATTTTATATTTTAAAATAAATTTTATTGCACAATTGTTGCTTGTTTTTTAACTTACAAAGTATATATACCACGTCGTCTTTATACCATATTGGTAAATACATCTTGTTCTTATATTAGAAACGTGTTTTGTAGGTGTGTTTGTATATATATTTTGATTAGGTGTATAATTATATATCGTTTTTACGTTTTGATTTACATATTTTGTTTTTTATTTAAGGTATATTTTATTTTATAAATTTAAGTTCAAATTAAGCTTCCTTCGATCGATCGATAAAAAAATTATATTCCACACTTGGCCATGAATTGGAGAACAAAGTGACCTAACCCAATGCTTATCCTGCTTTTCGGAAAAATGCATGAATATCTTAGTAACAAGATAAAAATTGTCTATATTTAACCTAAATAGTTAATTTTAACTGTCTTCTCGTAAGATTAGGACATATTCTAATTAGTCAACGCAAATATGAGATAACGTATGTAAATATTGAACGTTTAAAGAGGCCGCGACACAATCTGCAGTGTAAATTGTTTTCGCTATGTAACATTTGTACGTTACGTACGCATGTCGTAAAGATGTTTCTAATGTACAGTCAGCCCTCGTACAACGCGGTGAGTGCGTACCGGGTTGCATGGAAACCGCGCTATGAGAAACTCTGAATTTTGCCGCGTTATATGGAGACTGTTTAACGGAAACCGCGTTCTTAGAGTGCCGCGTTATAAGAGGGTTGACTGTATTTGAATTTAAACAAACAACATTTGCCTGTACCTTTTGAAATGCTTTATCGATTTTCGTAAAACTTAGCTAATATACTACCGCGTTGAAAATGAAAATCTCACTTAAACACTTTCACTTATTCTGGACGAACACATCAGGTTAAACTCTCGTTTTGCGTCGAGAGTTAAAAAAATTTTTTTCACTGTATACCAGCAAAAGCAGGGTTGGCAGAGTTAGTCTAGTGTTAAAACACTCCGTTCGCCACTTTCCTACCGTTTTTCTAGACTTGTCTTGTTAGTACTAGATTGGGTCGAGGAAATTGAATAACTTCATTCCCCCTAAGTGGAAATCGAACCCACAACCGTTGCATTTTCTATCAGACAAACTGAAAAACTCTCTTTCCTAGCTATTGACAACTTTAGTCACTAAATTTAAAAACGTATAAAAATTTTGACGAAGCAGGATTTGAACCTGCGCCTCTTGAAAACCGTTCAACTTTGGACTGGATGGCTTAGTGGTCAGAGCGCTTGAACGGTTTTCAAGAGGCGCAGGTTCAAATCCTGCTTCGTCCAAATTTTTATACGTTTTTAAATTTAGTATTTTTCTTTCCTAAGTGTGGAATAAAACTTTAAAAATAGTAAAAACTTTACGTCACATTATTAAACTTCTACAAAATCAACAATACAAACTAAAAAATTATAAATGGTGTAGAAGTCATTCAAATAAAATATTTATCTCTAATTAAATTATTTATATGTAAATATATATTATTATTTATTTATCGGCCTTAACGACGCCATATCTCCTGCCTACAAAACCATTAAGCCCACTTACGTAAGGAATATCCTCATGAGCATATATTATATAGTTTTGCACACTTATTGTTTATAAAATAGGTATAAACTATTGAGATTTTATACTATTGTTAGTATTTTTAGCTTCACGCTGTATCCCGCACATGGTAGGGTAGAGAACTTGGGAACATTGAGCTAAGACACTCCGTTCCCATTGAGACACTTTCGGAGGCTATTTAACAAACATATTCATAGACAATGGTCTTGGATATGGTCTGAGCGTTTGGAGGGTTTCCTAAAGACGCTGGTTCAAATTATTGCTACGTTGAATTTTTTTGTACGTTTTTAAAATTTGTATTAAACTCGAATCAGTTTTATAATATACAGTATCTATTTATTGTATTATATGTTTAGGTAAACGTTTTTTACCTCAATAAGGCAAAAAAGTGCAGGAAATCCCATACAATGACAATGCCTATTATAGACTTCGCCACTTGCAGAGTATTAATGAGTCCTAGACGCCCTCCGTATATAGACCGATATACATATGTGTTTGTTTGTACGGAAGCGCTTAGTGAATACATCGATATGTTGCACGTATGTATGTATGTTTGTTTGTCATGTATTTACATATTAATGTAATTAATGTCTTGTTGCTTATTTAATTAAAATGTATGTATAAACATTTGAATGTGGCGGGATTTGAACCCGCGTCTATTGAAATGCTCCAAATTTTTATACGTTTTGTTTTCTAAAGCAGCGTTTTTCTTTCCTAAATGTGGATTAATACTTTAAATTTAGTAAAAAATAATGTCTTTTACTTTTGCATGGGAAACTCGAGTGTCTCAATATTGTGTTGCTTTTGCCTATCCCGCAATATGCGGGATACAGCGTGAAGGAAAAAAAAAATCTAGTGGTTGAACACTGAATTAAAAAAGTAAAGTTCCATTGGTTTCCATAGAAATTTCGAGAAATCTTTTAGTGTCCGCAGTAACTTCCCAAGGAACCTAGGTTTGCGTTCTACCCCGCGTAGTTTTAACTATGAATCGTTAATTATTAAGTAACTCATGACTTTTAATTATAAGTTAACTTAAATAAGTATCTATGTGTAGTTTATTCAGGTACAAATCCTGCTGCATTTTCTTTACAATTTTTGATCAAACGTTAAAAAAAATATATTAGTTTCTAAGTTTAAGCTACAACAGCCGGTGTCTAAGGCAATCATCAATTTGCTAGATGACATCACGTTCTCAATGCGCAGTATAGTTAATTTATACTGTTTGTCATTATACCTATGTATATATGTATATATATTATGGATTAGGAATACGAAATTATGTAATAATCATACAGTTACAAGGTTAACGGCAGTTTGCTGTGGGTAATGGGTTTTAGGTTCGATTTCTACGTGATGCAATTAATTATAAGACAAGGTACGGTGTTGAGTTTCGTCGCTTAACATACAATGTCTTGAATAGATTACGGATATAAAGCGGAGTGCCTTCTCCAAATAGTCTATAGTAATATCGGTTGTACAGCAATAATATGAAGAAAAAGAATAAAATAGAAAGTGATTCTTTTTTTTTCTCCATTTTTTTTATTTATAATGTTCTTCAAGAAATATACAAGTCAATCAATCACTTCTTTTTAAATGCACATATGTTAAAATAAACACCTGCCGTTCAGTCGATATCTAGGAAACTGAGATATTATCACAATCTTATTTGTACGTGATGGAAATATTTTAAATGATTGAATTCAGTGTGATATGGCTTCGTGGCGCTGCGGCACAAGAGTGCGGACTGTAAACTCGATGTTAGGTTCGATCGTCGCTCGAAAAAATGATATTTTCGTTTTGGTAACAAGGCAAAGCGTGGCCTTGAGTTTCGTCACTCAACATGCAATGCCCTAAATTCGGTGAAAAGTTTAAAAACGGTAGTGACTTAATGGGAGAGGAGAGTAACAGTAGGTTCACAAATTCTCTTTGTCTACTCTTCTACGTGCGGGATACAGCGTCAAACTAAATGTTGGTGTCTTAAATGAAAAATAAATAAGTTTATGCAGAGAATGTGATTGTTCTTTCCTTATGAGAAGTTAAAAAGTCTTATTTTATGTTTTTATTTTATTAATACATTTTATTAGGTCTACGTAGATTTATAAACTATGTTATAATTATCTATGGAACTGAATTTGATCTATGTTTATGCTCCACTTTCTATCGTGCAAATAGCGTATGCAGAGCTTAACGCCGCGCTTTATCTTGTTACCAGAGCGTTTTTTTTTCTTAGCTTCACGCACATGTCATGGTAGGCAGAGGGCCCAAGAACCTAGTGTTAAGACACTCCTTTACTGAATACGTTTAAAGAAATGACAATAATTTATTCTTCTAAGCGATAATCGACACCATTCAATCTCTAATATCAAATATATTTTATAAATCAATGAATATTTTCACTTTCACAAAACAAAAGCTATATAATTAGTAAGTAATTACCTGCTTAAATATACATGTCTCGAGCCGGTCAACTTCCGGTCTCGGACTGACATTACTGACTTTTAATGTTAATTAGGCGATTTGAATGTGCTAGCTAGGTTTAATTAATTGAAGTATATTTTAAATTTAATCTCGTGCCTTTTTATAAAAGGTTTTTTTTTTCATTGTCATTTATCTAAGTTGAGGCCTGCTGTGGCGCTGGGGCACAAGCGGGTGGCTATAAACGCACGCGGCGTTGAGTTCCGTCGAAATTGTCTCAAATTCTGCAACGGTAAAATTTCTTTGTCTCTTTAAATTTTTTCCCTTAAAGAATCTTTAGGCGCTAAAGACTATATGATTTATTTTGTAGTTTAAAGTTTTTTTTTAAATAAAATCTGTAACCGATATCTTATTGATGGATTCCTTAAAATTAGAAGTCTATCGAGTTATCAAAATGTGGACCTAGTGTTAAGACACTCTTTTGCTGTAAACATATTTTCATTCCCCACTTTCCGTCAATTTGGAGCCATTGCGTGTTAAGTGACGGTACAAAACGCCTCGCTTTGCCTCGTTACCAAAACGAGAAAGTCAAGTGGAAATAGAAAACACAACTTGTTGCCACTGGTCTAGTCGTACGGAGTGTCTTAACACTTAATTAGGAGATTAATAAAGTAGAGTAGGCGGAGACGCGGAGACGTGTGAAGTTATAAAAATATATATATAATTCACAAAATAACAGGAAACGTCGTATATGAGCGCAGTGAAACAAATTGTGACAAGTGGTGCGGGCGGTTAGATCACTGCTATCTGTGGTACTTGAGGTAATTTCTTTACGTGGGCGTTGATTATTTTTAGTTGTATTGTTTTTTTTTTTTTTTCATTTATTGATATACACTTTTGAGGTCTGCAGTGGTGCAGAGGCACAAGCGTGTGACTGTTAACGACACGTGGGTTCGATCTCCGCTCGAGGAAATGAAATAATTATTTTTTTCAATTTAAATATTTAATATTTCATTTCTTCGCTCTGGTAACAAGGCAAAAGCGCGGCGTTGAGTTCCGCCACTCAACATAGCCTCTCAACAATGCCTCAAATTCGGCGAAAAGCGGGGAACGGAAGTGGAACGGAGTGTCTTAACACTAGGTCCTATAACGTAAACAATACACAAATATGGATAAAACAGTCAAATACATAACTTAATATAATATAGAAAAATATATATAATAAAAATATATTTTTATGTTGATATATACTGAGTATATGTGCCCTTTTATTAAATAATTAACCTTAAAAGTGGTTGTCGCGTTAAAAATCGTAATAGATGCATTTCATAGATTCATTCATTAATTTCTTCAATTGTGACGTTTCGAGCGTGCCAGTTGAGCACAGTTCACTTCGCCAGTGTCACGTTGTATGGAAGACTCACGAGAGGAATGGATCAGTACAAAAGCATTTCACAGACCATTTTCGACGATTATATTATGTAACAGCATTTAATACTTTCATCCACATTTCTCAAAAATAAGTATAAATTTAAACTATTAAAATTATTTGCATAAATTTTAAAATAATTAACATAAAAAAGCATAAACATTTCTACTCTTTCATAAAATTTGATATAGATCTTGATATGTCTATAGTCTATATAGAATCCAGGCCATACGTACATAATGTTGCAATCGTGTAAAAAAGTGGTTGTAATTTGAAAGTAACTTTAACAATTTCTATACTCTGCTTGTAAAGTTAATAACTACATTTAGTAATAATTGATAAATAATGCATATAGTTCGATACTGCAGCTTCACTCTGTATCCCGCACATAGGAAACTTGGGAACCTAGTGTCAAAACACTCTGTTCGGTTCACCAATTTCAGCTGAATTTGAGGTGTTGCGTGTTGTATAGCGGACAGCAATGTCGGACTTTGCCTTGTTACCAGAAAGAAGATATGAAAATTTTATATATTTTATTTCTTTGAATAGGAATCGAACCCACAGCCGGTCGCATATGTGCCGCCACGACAGGACTCATAGACAAAGTAATATATAAACTGGTAATGTATACAGACAGATATACAACACATTTATATAACCACTGTCGTGTCAAAAGTAGTCCACATTCACGCAACGCGAAAGCGTCAGACCGTTAAGCGGCGACGGAGTTATGCTAGACCTGAGGACGTCTTCAAGGTCGTCTGTTGGTCAATTTGGTGTTGTCCCCCAAAAATATGTGTATAAAGGAGGTAGAGGGGAACTTGGGAACCTAGTGTTAAGACATTTCGTCCGGTTCCCCATTTTCCGCCGAGTTTAAGGTGCAACACCTCAGTGTTGCATGGCAGATCTCAATGACTCTGTTCTCCTTTTTATCAGAGCAAAGAAATAAAAATATTAAATATTTCAATTCCTCGAGTGGATCGAACCAACAACCTGTCGCGCTTACAGATAAACGCTTGATCCGCTGCGCCATATACATGCATACAGAGTTAGTATATATAGTATATACAAAAGTATATAAAAAATGTGGCTTAACTCACTATGCTTCCGTTATCTATTTTGTATTTTAAGGGAAAGCGGGGAAACGGAAGTGTCTTAATGGGAACGCAGTGTCTAACCACTAGGTTCCCAGGTATCGTCTGCATACCTTGCTAACGTGCGGGATACAGCGTAAAGTTAAAAAAAAATTAACTTTACGCTGAATCGATTTTTTTTGTCATCAGAAAGTTCTTGCCCTATTTTAAGTTTACTTACGCTTTCTTATAACGTTTCCACTCCAAAAAACGTCAATACCATTAAATTTTAATAAAAAGATGACACTTGACATGTATTTTAGGTGACGCTGACATTTTCTCCTTAATGCCTACAAGAATTAGAATAATGTATCATTATTTTTTTATTTTTCCACTTAAAACCGTCTTGTTTGATAACAAATCATATGACTAAAAGTTTACTTTGGAAATTAGAGTGCAATGTAATATATAAATTATCGATGGCAGATTTTTTTTAACCTATGTGTAGACATCAACTACATATATTTCGTAACAAAAATTAAACGACCTTATCATACGTTGAATTTAAATGATATAAAAAAACTAACATGACACACGACAGTCTAGAAAATATGCGCAATATACATTTTTTTTTTAGTTTCACCTGTATCCCGCACAAGGCAGGGAAGGCAGTGGGAACCCGGGAACCTAGTGTTAAGACACTCCGTTCCACTTCCGTTGCCCAATTTCCGCCGAATTTGAGACCATATACACACATTATTACATACATACATAATTGTATAATTTTTTTAGTGGAGTCTGAAGTAACAAACAGCAAAGGTGAACAAAAAGTGCGGCGTAACACTTAATAACAGTTACGATAATGTAATGCTCTGTACGGAGGTGGTTGAATATATGAATATTTCATTACCCGACACTGAAATAGAAGTGTTATATGTTTGACATGTCTGCGTGTTTGTTTGTCGTACCGTAGCTCGTTAATCAAGTGATTTGAGTGCGGTGCCAAGAGATAGTTATTTTTTTTGATTGAGAGTTATTAGTTTAGCTTCACGCTGTATCACGCATATAGCAGTGTTGGTAACGGGAACGTCGTGCTAGAACAGTCTGTAACCGATCGAGGCCCCTACAACAGGGTACCCTGCTATTTTAGCAGCGGGATTAACCGTGAAAAAATATTTGCATTTTTTGCACACAATATTTGCATATTTCATCACAGAGATTCATTCATTCTGTATTTCAATGTTGAACGACCTTGTCGTACGTTTTGGGTTATTGTCGATGTCTATCAAAGGCGTCTTAATGGCGTGCGTAGGATATAGAAGCGCAAAGGAAATAATACTTTAATTATATAATATTAAGGTTGTTTTTACTAAGTAGTTTGAATTAGGTCTAAGGCTATGGTAGCGAGCTGGGATTCTTTTTGGCAAATTTGTTTTTGATTTTGGATTTGTTATTGATTGGTTTTTTTTATTGTTAGAAATAGAAATTATTCTTTTTATTATTGTTTTTTTGAGTGAAATATCGCTTATTGTTTACGGGAGAACGGCAGGAAGAATCGTCTTGCACCTACAAAATAAAATTAAATTATAATTATAAATATATACTACATTTTGTTTAGCACATCGCAGGGTTGGCAGAGGGAACTTAGGGATCTGGTGTTAAGACACTCCTTTCAGTTCTCTGCTTTACGCCGAATTTGAGGCAATGTGTGTTGAGTGGCGGAACTCAACGCCACGATTTGCCCTGTTACCAGAGCAAAGAAATGAAAATATTAAATAATTCAATATTTTCTAAATATTAAATATTTTACTTCCTCGAGCGAGGATCAAACCAACAACCTATAACGTTAACAATCACACGCATATGCCCCTGCGCCACGACAGGCTAGAGTATATACCTACTTATATTGCTATGTTTATTTTATTTTTAAAAGGATTTTTAGGATTTGCTAAGTTTATTATTTAGAAATTAAAATTAATATTAATTTGTCAGAACAAATTTATATATAAGAATATAAAAAAGGCAAAGCGCGGCGTTGAGTTCCGCCACTCAGCACGCAATGCCTTAAATTCGGCGGAAAGTAGGGAACCGAGGTAAAACAGAATATCTTAACACTAGGTTCCCAAGTACCCTCTGTCTACCCTGCCATGTGCGGGGATACAGCGTGAAGCTGAAAAAAGAATATAAAAAAATCAAAATATTATAGCCATGTAGCAATCAAAAACCTATTGAAATGAAGAAAGCGTATTAAACGCTTCAACGAAAATTGCGTAAAAATTAACACTTTAATATATGTACGTTTACTTTAGTTGATTATAAAGTGGGCAAAAAGATCTACACTTGCATAACTATGTAGGTGACGTAACTGATGTGAAGATGTGCATAATGTTTAGTGTCTGGTTGGATTGTTGATTTGGAAAAGGTTTTGTGGTTGACTGGTTAGCTGAGAGGGAACTTGGGAACTTTGGTTCCCTACTTACCGCCGAATTTGTGGTATTGCGTGTTGAGTGGTGGAATTTGTTACCAGAGCAATTTAAATATTTGATTTCCTATCGTGGGGATCGGATAGTGCCATGTGCGGGATACAAGTGTGAAGCTGGAAGAAAAATACAAATCAGAGGAATTTGTGTGTTGGAACGCACTAAGCCCAGGAACTAATGATTCTTATTGAAAAAATCTGTTTGTTTTATTATCTTTGTATATAGACGTTTATAATAGTGTCCTTACACTATACCGACGATTTGACGCTCCGTTCTCTCTGCATACCCCGCTAGGGATACAGCGTGAAGCTACGTGAATCGCAACACTAGGCCACCAAGTCTCTTCTCCCTACCCTCACATACAGACAAAAAAAAATAATTTCTTGTTAACTACAATTAACAAGAAATTATCATTACCGCTCGCGCGCGCTCGGCGTACGGTCGTGTAGGATATTGCAGTGATTAATTAAAATCAACAAAATGGTTCAATGTAAGAAATGTAAGCTCTTTGTTTCTATGTCTAAAGACGATACAGT
>DWMZ01005766.1:0-10743 GCA_018249855.1 Eueides tales michaeli | reverse complement strand
ATATATGAAATTGATGATTAAGGACTAAGGATTGAAGACGGTTGTTTGATGTTTTTAGGTTTGGGAATTTATGGTTGTGGATTAAGAGTTGATGATCTAGTTTAGAACAGGAATTAATTAATTTCAGGACTAAAGACCGAGGCATGAGAAAAGAGCATTCAGGACATCACCTAATTACATATTTACAACAGGGCTTCCTTGGCGAATTTTAATGGCTAACTATTAATCCTAAAGAGCTAATAAACTTGTATGTAAGATTTTTTTCTTTCATTTTTTTTCAATCGGATGCATAGTTTTTTTTATTCTTTTATATTATACTGCTTGATTGCAGTCTATTTAATTTTATTATAAAGTTGATGAAAATTAGGATGTATCGAATATCTGGAAGTAGTAAAGAAGTCACAAATAAAGGAAAATTAAATAAAAATAAGTTCTTTTTTTAAGTACATTTTATTGCAAAAAGTCCATTAATAATAGTGTTTAGTCGACTGCGGGCGAAATAAACTCATTTGATCCAAACTACACTAAGGAGCTATGTACAAAAATATAAAAAACCAGGTACATACATAAGAAGACTTGCCTCCATGCGTATACAGCGGAGATCAAGAACAACCTAATATATCTAATAGTATGTATATACGTGTACATTATTCCATACACCCCGAACCTTATAAAGCAATGCAATTAAAAATAATACAATTCAGACTTTTCCTTGGACATTTCTTTTACAAACACTAAATGTAAAAGCACACCACAAATATTTTTTATTTAGTATCAGAAAATATAAATTTATTAAAATTAGTAGCTTCTATTTGGCAATGGCGCTTACTATTTCCATCTCAGTTCCAAAAAATACATACATACGCTATAGCTAAATTATACTAAATCACATAATACCAACCGTGACTATATAAAGCTTTATCATACATTCGGTTCTTAGGATATTTGTTTTCGAATATCTTTGGGGAAATGTCTTAAGACCTTCCTCTTTTGTAGTCCTGCAACTGAAACGATGGTTCGTCTTCACCACATTTGATTTGCCAGGGTATTTGCTGTACGGCTCCCTTAGAATATCCTGAAAACCGAATGTCTCCTGTTCTTAATTTTACCAGATCTTGGAATGAAGATGTCCAAGTCCATGGTAGCCATCGTGGAGTCCACCTCCATAGTATCCCGAGCCTATGCCTCCTCCAATTCCTGAGACTAATCCACCACCGATTATAGATTTGATGACCGGTACGGCAACAGGTTGAGCTACTGGTACTGCTACTGGTTTAGCCACTGGTACTGGATAAGGCGCCGGTACAGGCACACCGACCTATAAATTTTAAAAATTATTCTTAATATACATTTGGAAATATACTTTGTTATAGATTTAAAAAGAGATATAAAATTAAAGATCATCATTAAATTGAATTTAATTATTTGAATTTAAATAGTAACTGACCTGTTTCACGATCGGTACAGGAACAGCATGAGGGACGGGGACTGGTACAGGTCTGTCTACCGGCACCGCCACATGCTTTTCAATGGCAACAGGATACGGCCTTGGCACTGCCACGGCATAAGGACGATCTACTGGCACGGGGACGGCTACCTGATTTTTTTTTGAGAATACCATATTATTATCAAAGGAATCACTTAAATGTTTTTAATTCTCAGTTCCAATATCATAAAGTTTGACTTAATTCACTTATAAATATTGCTAAAAATAAATAAATAATAGTAATAATGGTTACGATAGGTAAATATACCTTCACAGGTACAGGATAAGGCCTGTCAACAGCAACTGGGTACGGTGCTGGCACTGGGACTCCAATATGTTTTGTTACTGTTGTATGGACGTCTGCACCCACAATAGCTCCGGAAGATAAGCCGAGTCCTCCAGCGAGGCCTATCCCAGGCCCTATACCATATCCAGATGCTAACGCTCCGCCGTATCCGTAGCCCCCACCGATGCCATATCCATGGGAAATCAAAGATCCACCCAGATGACCCACAAGACCACTTCGCTTTTGCACGACTTTGCTAGGTTCAGCCAGAACCGTAGCAGTCATAAAGATAGTTGCGATCTGAAAAAATAAAAAAATGGTTTGTGAATATAAATTTCGGACGTCTGTGTATTCGTTAATAGTACACTATAATAATAGATAAAGAAATATATTTGAGAATACACGACTAAAGTGAAAGGCGGGAGTAATGCCATATATATATAATACGTTGGCTCCTCTCGCTACAAAGTAGCATAAATATTTTTTTAAAGATACACTTTCTTTAAAAATAATGTATTGAATCAGATTTGATTTACGCTGTATCCCGCACATGATAGGGCAGGCACAGGGAATTTGGGAACCCAGTGTTAACCAACCCCTAGTGACGGAGTGTTTCCTCATTTTCGACGATTTTTGGAGTTGAGAGATAGAGGGGCGGAACTCAACACCGCGCTTTGCTTTGCTACCAGAGCAAAGAAAACGGAAATATTAAATATAGTTAAATAATAATAATAGTTGCTTGTGCCTCCACGCGATGAAGTGTCTCTTAAAAAAATAGATAGAGAGAGATATGTCTTTATAAATTATTATAAAATAAATATATAGGGAAAACAATTATGACATTCTTTTGTATCTTAAATATAATTTTTAATTGTTTAATAATCTTATACAAACAATATTAGGATCACAATTATATGGTAAACTATATTGAGAAGATGCTACTATTACTGAAAATTGAAATAATTCAATAAGCTTTCTCAAATAATTGCTTTTTAATCATAGTACACAACATGCTTAAAGAAAACCGAAAAAAATCGTATATAAAAAAAAAATATAGAGCAATCGAAGTCACTTTTACTCGTTACGTGACACCTTCACGTCGTTCATAAATCAGACATGCATTGAACATACTTTGACGACATAAGGCGCGTGTTTAGCGTGTTAATGAGGGTTTGCGGCAAATTATGGGGGTTTATGCAAGTGTATATTTTGTTATTGTTTTTACTTTCAATGTGCATGAATTATTGATTAACTTCCGTTCAATTCTTCCGATAGCCAAAAATTGCGTTGTGGGCACAGTGTGCTTGTATGACGTGTGCTGGTTATTAATAGTGCTGTCGTGACTCGATGAGGTTCGAGGTTCGATTATTGCTTAAGAGAAATAATTATTTTTATTTTTCGCTATTGTAAAATGGTAAAGAGGCCTGACGTGGCCCAGTCGAGGAAATGAAATATTTAATATTTTCAATTAAAATATTTAATATTTCATTTCTTCGCTCTGGTAATAAGGCAAATTGTGGCGTTTAGTTCCGCCACTCAAGACGCAATGCCCCAAATTCGGTGGAAAGTGGGGAACGGAAGTGGAACGGAGTGTCTCAACACTAGGCAATATTTTAACGCGGGAGACCGTGTATCTTAAAAGTATGTTCTTTATGTCCACCATATTATATAAGAGATACAGTGAAGTGAACGTGAAACTAAAAAAAAGAAGTAAAATTATTAAGTTAATTGAAGTATTGACACATCTTTTTTATATTCCTTTTTTCTATTTACCCGGCTGTTAAGGAAAGGTTGTGTTTCACGCGTTTTTATGAGATATGTTTGTATATACATATTCTTTATTGATTGTAGTGAACACACAGTGTACCACATAGAAAACAACATTTAGATGAATTAGAAGTGTAATACCTGCCATGTGCGGGATACAGCGTGAAGGTGATAAATAAATTTTAAAAAAACGTGTAGTATAGCGACCCAAATCACTAAGTTTTCCTTGTCGATCACAGAAAAATAGAGAAATGCGTAATGTTCCAGAAAAGTAACATTTTATTTGGCTTCACGCTGTATCCATGTAAGAGAAATATAGTGTTAAAACACTCCGTCCCTCGCACACTCCCCAATTTCCTATACATTCTGTGTTCGGTGGTAAAACTTAACGCTTTGTTTTATTGATATTAGAATTCACAACTGATTTCTTTACAGTAAGACGTGCGTCTTATGCCACTGAGCCAGTACGTCACCAACGATATATTCTTATAAAATGTGTAAAGTGTATGTAAAGGTATTGATACAAAATAGTTCGCAAAAGTCTATATTTGAATAAAAGAATTGATTTTCATATTTAGATTTTTGATTATATGCGCACACATTTCACAGTGACACAAAATAAAATGATTTGGATCTGTTAACAATATAACTACCTATTACCTATTTTCGAATGAGTAGTATGCTGTTGGCCCTATTGGCCTCTACAGCGTCACCGGACTTTGGGGAGGCCGAGCTAAAAGAGCTCTGACCTTAGTTTGGTTACCGTGGAAGGCACCAACAAATAGAAACACGGTGTCGCAAGGGCGTCTCCTGTGAGACTCGGACCACGACCTGCGTACACCGTTTGTCGTGGGGGACTTCGCTTCGCTCGGTCCGAGCTAGGCCTACTGGGTAGGGCTCTTGATGCCCTTTTGGAATTTTTATTTGCGGGCTCCTCTCGCACCTAGGCGCGATTGGGCCACAGAAAAACGACAATATAACTATAACACAAAAATAAAAATAACTAAATATTTTTCACAGCGTAGGGTTCCGCCACTCAACTTGCAATACCTCAATTTGGCGGAAAGTGGGGAATTGTAGTATCTTTGTGGGAACGGAGTGTTTTAACACAATATTCCATGTTGTGTGAAAAAAATCCTAGAGTCGTCTTTTCTTTTACTCTTACACATTATATTTATAAAATATTTTTATTTTAATCGATAAATATTTTGGAAACAACGTTATTATTTTTATCTAAAACTGAAATTAAAAATTGACTCCAGCGTTTTTAAAACTGCTAACATTTATTTTTCTGTTAGTTTTCTTTTTTTTACACTGTATACCGCACTGACAGGGTAGGCAGAAAAGAAGGTCACTCCTTTCTCATAAATCGAACATTAATGTACCATTCATTGACCAACACTTTCTGAATTGAAAGCTTAGTGGCTTTCAGCTTAGACCACAATACTAAAAACATCATCGAGCTAGTTTGATGATGGAGTCAGGATTTGAATAGTGGAGCTCTCTCTTTTTAAATGTTAGTAGTAAACCACTCTAGCTTAGTATAAATAGTATATAATGGAGCAAAGCGTATTTTTTTAAGTTATATATTTTTATTTTAAATCTGAGAGCATTTATGTTTGGTTACGTTAAAATAATTTTGGACATTAAGAGGCAATAACAAGCTATCATCGTAGTTACTCACATGCACGTGAAGTTATTTCAAAATTTTTTTTTATTAAAATAAACGATTTTAACTACTTATTTTTATAAATGTAAAAAGTTTGTGAGGATGAATGTGTTTCAGTTTCACGCAAAAAATATTGAACGGTATCAGAAATGTAGCTTGTATATTAGAATAACACATATGTAGGTAACAATTTATATGAAGACTGTGTATAATTTTTCTACGATCGCTACTTTTTTTTCGACGAAGCAGGCGAAGCCGTGATCGGACGCTAGTTATATTTAATGCGAATAGTATTATCGAAGATCTAGCAAAGAGCAAAACATCTGATGACAAGTAAACCACATGGTTTTCTGGTTCATGGCTAGTCGTTAGCAGTTACGGTGATAGAGTAGTTTACGAATGCTTATTAAATAGAAATTTTATATTTTTTTAACTATTTAAATAAATATTGTTTTTATTTTAAAAATGAAGTCCAATTTCTAATATTTTTCTAATGACAGTAATAATATTGTAAACAATAAAATAGTATTCAATAACTAATCAATATTAATAACAGCTTAAAAGTTTTTTTTACCAAATTATAAAGAAAAAAAATCAAAGCTCGCTAAAATATATGTATGTATGTATGTATGTGTAAACAAAAAACTTACAAAAGCCTTCATTTTCACAACACAACACTGTGCAACTGTACCACACTGTACCTCGACGCTCCCGCCCGGGGACTTATATACTAAGTTAAACACCCCACTAAAGATATTCGTGAGCGCGCGAATGCAATTGCTTCGCTATGACGTTATCGATGATCGCTTGTTTGTGATTTGTATGTGAAAAATTATCTTTAGTGTGATTATTCGATTATTTTGTGTAAGAAAATATATAATATTAACTAAAGCTTCACTCTGTATTCCGCACATGTCAGGGTAAGCAGAGAGAACTTGCGAATGTGGTGTCAAAACGCTCCGTTCCCATTGAGATATTTCCATTCATCATCACCTTCCGCTGAATTTGAGGCATTGCTTGTTGATTGGCGAAACTTAACGCCGCACGTTTCCTTGCTACCAAAGTTATTCAATATTTCAGTTACTAGGGTGAGGAACCTCACCCAACCCTAAATTCAAATTAAAAATTAAATATTTTTATTCAAAATTATAATTTACAAGCTTTGTTTATTGAAGGTCAAATAATTTACCATCAGTTCACTAAAGTCACTGCCTGAGAAGAACCGGCGAAAGAAACTCAGTGCCAAGTGGACCTCGAACCCAAGACCATCCTAATGCGCGAAATACAGACGAATGGTGAAAATATATGGTTAGTTAACATAGAAATAATTACATTACATAGAAGGCCTGTCGTGGCGCAGCGGCACAAGCGTGTGACAGATTTTGGGTTCGATCCCCACTCGAGGAAATGTAATATTAGTATTTTCAATTTCAATATTTAATTTTTCATTTCTTCGCCCTGGTAATAAGACAAAACACGGCGTTGAGTTCCGCCACTCAACACGCAATGCCTTCAATTCGGTGGAAAGTGGGGAACGGAAGTGGAACGGAGTGTCTTAACACTACGTCCTCGGGTTTTCTCTGCCTACCCTGCCTCGTGCGGGATACAGCGTGAAGTTAAAAAAAAATACATAGAAAGAATACAAACAGTAGGTGAACTGCAATATATGGCTGTGAGCCTGAACTACTCTTGGTTAAGTCTCTCCAGTTAAAATATATTTATTTCTTGATATTCTTAGAAACACATACGAGCTGTGTCGGATCGCAGAAAATAAATAAAATGCATTACTTATACTTTAATAAATAAGCAAGTCATTATTGTTATTATATTTTCGAGCGTATGCACTTATACGGAGTGTCTTAACACTAGACTCCCAAGTTCCCTCTGCCTCCTCTGATATATTCGGGATACAGCGTAAAGTTTAAAAAAAAAGTTAAAGGAAGTATGTTCTAACAACGCGGTGAATTTATCTTCATTACTTTGGCTTAGAACCACCTGATCTTGTGATATATGATCTTAATAGACGAGCAGGTAGTCATACAGACAAAGCTCTGGGTAAGAAATTTAGACTTCAGACACTCCGTTCTTCATTTAGGACACTACGTTTTGATTTTTTATGGTGAAAATTTTCCGTCAGTCTAAAAAAAAAACAATTTTTCTTTTGGGAATCGAACCGACCCTTACAATTACTTACAAGCTCAGTGTTCCACTGACGACTATGCCACATATAGCTTTTTATGTTACAGGGACGTAATGGACTAATTAAATACTTATGTAAGTATTGACATTATCATACCTTCTGTGAACGAGATGTAATATCCGTTGAGGTTGCTGCAAACATTTTTTTTACAAATTCATATAACTATTTAAGTAATCGTGCTTAGTACTCGTGTATACTCCATAACCTAATCTACTTCCATGCCAAATTTCTTCTTTCTAAGTACAGTACATTCGTCTGTGATAGGAAATTCATCTTTTTACACTTAAAATTGTTATTTTTTCCACTTCAAATATGTTAAACTAGGACTTTGAAGCTAAAAATATAAACGTTGGGTTTAAAACTGCGAATTTGAAATACAAAATTATGAATTCGGTTCATACAAATATGAATTTGGAGTGAAAAATCCATATACAGGTGTTAAAATTCAAAATTATATTTACGTTCTTTTTCTTCAGCTTCACGCTACATACGTGTATAAGTGTTAGAATTTGGGAACCTTATATTAAGACACTCCGTTTCGGAAAATGGGGAATTTTCCGCTGACTTTGAGGCATTGCGTGTTGTGTGACAGAATTAAGCGACGCACTTTGCCTTGTTACAAGAGCAAAGAAATGAAAACATTAAATATTTCATGTGAACATATTAAATATATCTTTTCCTCGAGTGGGGATTGAACCCACTACCTGTCACGTTTGCATCTATTTCCTGTATATAACGTTATTAACATAGTTCGACAAAAGAACTATGTTTGTTTTGCATTTTTAATCTCTCCATTCACCCTTTAGAGCAGTATTCCATTCAATTCATTATCTCAGGACAATTAAATATACCTATAGTATAGGTAATTTTAGGGTGTTTTTTAGTACAACGTAGGCATTTTTAGTTTTAATGGAGAATAAGACTTTATGAAGAAAATAATATAAGCTTACACAATCATTTTCAGGCATATTATTAACGTTAACGACTTCTTTTGTCGTGCTACTACAAAAGACACAATTAAAAACAATAGTATAAATAAAGTAATGCATAGTATAATTTCTTTTTATAATGACGCGTAGACTTTTCCTTTATTCCTAGAGTAGCAACCAAAGTAACCAAAGAGGTATATAAAGGTGTGCAAAATGATATATCTTCATACCTCTTTCGCCTCGTACTACACTGACCAAGAATGTTTGAATGATAAAAATGCATTTCATCAAGGTAATTTGAATTTCATGCAGGATAGCCACCGTACTAAACCATAAAATTGTAAAATATTCAATATTGAAAAGAGCAACTGTTGAGTTTCTTGCCGGCTCTTCTCAGCAGAACCGCATTCCGAGCCGGTGGTAGCTTTGTTTGTGACGATTCAAAAGTACTTGCGAAAGTCTATTTGAATAAAGAATATTTTGAATTTGAATTTGAATTTGAATTCGAGATTCAAATCGAATATTTAACATTGTTAATTTCCTTGCTTTGATAACGAGACAAAGCGAGATCCGCCACTCAAATTGGTTCAATGATTGGCGGAAACTGGAGAATAGAAATGTCTTCATGGGAACGGAGTATATCACCTAGGTTCCAAATTATGTTCGTGATTTAACTTGAAGTTTAAAAAAATATACTTAAGAAATAGAATATAAATTTTATTTAAGCAAATTTATTTTATACTATCATAATTATATACCATTATCGCTCTAATTTCGCATCGCTTGGAACACGACTATATCTTTATCGGTTGTATTACTAATTGTATTATTTATTGCACATCGGTATAATATTGTAACCAGGTTTTACAGTATCTTTCCATAAGCGATTACTACTAAATATAAGGAATAATTATGTACTGAAACTCTCTTGAAATATTTTTTTAATTAATTATTTACAAACAAAAAACATATTAAGTTATAATAAACGTGATGACAGTGAATGAAATTGATTTTTAACTTCATATTCTTATATTCTGCTTCGAGAAATTACGTTGTAGGTAGCGTAACTCAACGCCAGTGATCTGTATGCTACTGCCAGTGATCTGAATGTTATCTGTTACTAGATGTCCTAGAATATGACTTCGTGATAGTGGGAGCAGGATCAGCTGGCGCTGTGATAGCGGACCGGCTGTCTGAGTGTCCCCACTATAAAGTGTTGGTGATCGATGCTGGTGATGACGCACCTCAAGACAGCATTGTAAGTATCTTAGTTTTTTTATTTGTCTTACGTTCTTATGCTTAGCTAAAAAATTATCTGCGGCTAGAAAAATATTTTGGCGGCTATCTATATGTATCTAGCTATTACGATTACAATTGGGAGATCTAGAGTTGTCAGTGAACCTATTAAATTAAATATTAATAACGTTATATTAGAATCGGACTCGAAAGTGGCAAATGCTTTTGAGAAGTTTTTCTCAGAAGCGCAAGTTAAAGTAACTTGTTCACTACTATCGTCTCCCTCTCCAGCAGTATCCATATTAAAAAAAACATGTAGTCAAATCAAAACATAAGTTCTGGATCCGCCGCCATCTGGATCCTCATCTGGATCCTAAGGATGGGCGTTCCACAAGGTTTTATTCTTGATCCCTTTTTATTTTTGTAATATATTAACGATCTACCATTTTATGCAAAAAAAATATCGGACATTGTACTATTCGCAGATGATACTTCTCTAATATCTAAGATTGACAGAAATAAAGTAAACTTTGACGAAGTGAATATCGCATTGTCGCATATTCTTCATTGGTTTGACGTAAATGACCTCATGTTAAATGCAAAAAAATGAAATGTATTCAATTTACATATCATAATGTTAAAAAACAAAAGTTTTGTCTTGTTATTAAAGGTTAAACTGTCGAGGTGACGGAATCAACTGTGTTTTTAGGTATAACTTTAGATTCCAAGCTTCAGTGGAATTCCCATCTTGAAACACTCGCAGATAAACTCAGCAAAGCCGCGTTTGCAGATAAGAAAGTAACGCAAATGACGGACGTTGATACTGCCCGACTAGTTTATTTTAGTTGTTTTCATAGTATTCTTTCTTATGGGGTGCTACTTTTGGGCAGCGCCGCTGATATAAATTCTTCATTTATACTGGAAAAAAGAGATATAAAATCTGTTTATAGTCTTAAAGCTCGAGATTCTCTGCAATATGTTTTCAAGAATACAGGTATTACAGTTACGGTTGCTTCACAATATATATATATATATATATATATATATATATATATATATATATATATATATATATATATATATATATATATATATATATATTTTTGTGCCCAAAAAAACAATCCGTTATTAATAACACAGACAGAAAAATATTTTTTTATATATAAATAT
>DWMZ01005765.1:0-10744 GCA_018249855.1 Eueides tales michaeli | reverse complement strand
GAACATTTAAATGTCTGTTTGCGATTTTAAAATAACCATTCCTTTAAGTGCATATGTAGTTATTCATATGATACTAAAACACAGACAAAATATATTAAAATTTTTGGCTAATTTTCGGCTAAATCGGGAAAAAGACATATTGGCAACATATTACCTAGATTTTATCCCGGAATTTCTTGGAACTAAACATTTAACAACAATAAATACAAGCAAAAAAGATTTAAATTACAACAACAGTATCGATAACATTACTATACTATACTTTTCCGCCCTGAAAGTTTAGATATTATTTTGTTGATTATAATATTATTTTATATTAAATAAATATTTATACAGCTCAAGCTGGTGAACTAACTGACTTTCTCTTCTTCTTCTTAAAGCTTATTGAGTGGCGGATCTTAACGCAGCGCTTCGTTACTAGAACGAACTATGGACATATAAAATATTCTATTTCCTAAAGTGGAAATCGAACCCACGACACATTGTGCTATCAATCTCAAGCTTCTGCCACTGCATTGTAACAGCTTTAAATGTTTTATCACAAATATTCTATATTAATTTTATCTATAATACCTACGTTTATTACGTACAAAATTTATGAATTTACATTTTCTATCATCGTCACGCAACTCTCGCGTCAGGATATGCAGAGTACAAGTAACAAATTATATCGCTTTATATTAGGCCGCTACTACACCATTTTATTTAAATTCTAAAGGAGGAATATTGTACACGTTTTATAAATGAAGGATGTAACACTGAATATAATTTACATGCAAAATTTACAAGACGAGTATACAATTTATAAAAGATAAAAACGAATTATTTCGCATTTTTTTCTTATTATTCCCCATAGCCGAATTATTCCCCATAGAGAATCGGTGGCGAAATTCGAGACCCCCTTTACTATAGCCGAGCAAAGACCCCACAACCAACCCGTACAATGTCAACAAGTTTTCTTTGCTATTATGATGTATCTATAACGTCATTTAATTAGACTGTGCGGTGTTTAAAACACATTGTCTAAGATAAGCAGCAAATTACGAAGTAAAGTATGTACTACTAGTAGTACGGTTACTTAGTGCTTGTCTGCTTATGCTATTCAATGTAGATTAAATTTGCTTTGCTTTGCTCCAGTCTGTAGGTTTTGAACACACAGCAAATAAAAAATGTTAAATTTTAGATGTCAGGATAAATGCTATGAAATAATAATATATAACTCAGCTTCACTCTGTATCCCACAGATGGTAGGGTACGCAGAGGAAACTTGGGTTCCCACACTTGTGCCCCTGTGCCACGATAGGCCTTATATATAAATTTTCTATATTCAGATTTTTTTTCTTTATTCATATTTTATAAATATAATAACAATAAGTCCACTGAATATCGTACAAAATGCAAGAAAAACGATGCGTTTATATACCGTGTCTTTTTAATTGCATTGTCTTAGAAACTCGAGTTTATATACAGGCCAAGACATCGTAGACCTGAATCCCTTAGCCTTTTGAGGTTTACTGCTGGACAAAACCTCTTAGATCAGATCAGATGAAGTAGTCAAAATTAGGTGAGACTTAATCTCCATTAATTTTCACCAATCAATCCAATCTTGCCTAAGATCTGTATATTGATATTAATATTCGAGATGCAAATGAGATTGCGTAGACGTATCAGCTTGATGCCCTTACGAAAACTCGAGATAATTGAACTTGACAGACGAACAGGCGGTAAATAAACTGATCCTATCATGCTTCATTCAGTTTCTTTTGAGGTACGGAACCCAAAGAACATGTATTTGATATAAATATATGCTTTACAATATCTTCCCAAACTCGGTGGTTGCAGGTTCTATTCTCTATTGGGTGAATCAAGTTCAATTTTCCCCTTGTAATCAAGACTAGGTCTATGTAGATACAATTTGAATTCCCACCAAGAGACACTCTATTCTACCTTCTCGTATTTCCACACTCAAAAGCTTCGAGAGGATAAGTTTGTGTTGGAGGATTAAAGTTATATTACAATAATTAACAGTTAGCTTGAGTTATTGTTCGTGTTTAGGCTTAATTTAGATAGGATTATCTGTGATTAGATGTTTCGGAGAATAATAGTGACCTGGTTTTAGAAGTTTCGTTAACTTTTCTTGTGTATATAGGTGGCATGTAGGTCGTATTAGTGCAGTAATGTAGTCATGTGAATGTAAACACAAAGATTCTATTCCAGCTAGAGGAAATGAATTTTCAAATAGTAGTTAAAAGTAGTAATAAAAAATAATATTAGCTTTAAAAGATTCTTGGTTCTAATTGCAGAAAAATAATCTATTTAATCATTTTTGCTGGAGTTTTGCCTCGAAAAGTTACATAAAGATAAATCGTTCTGTATTACAAAATTGTACACGTGGGTATTGGTAATGTTTTTATACAAACAAAGACAAAAGCCATTTCGCAAGTAAAATTTTGAATGAACAAAATTGTTGGCAAACGTCTAACTAAATAGAGATCATGAATTCGGTTCCACTTTAAGGCAATAAAAATATTTTTACTAGTTTTAAAGTGCTAATCTACGCTCAATGAAAATACAAGCATGTCTAAATCTCGCTACGTTCAAATTTTAATACGTTTTCTAAATAAATATTAATGCATATATATTTATTGTTTCCTTATTTTAAATATTAAAACAACAATAGAGTGACGTTATCTTTACTTTTGTCTACTTAATGCGAAATGGGAAGTTGAAAAAGTATATGTAAAATTATCTTGTTACTACATGAGAGAAAGATAGCAGATGATAAAACTACTGAAATTAAAAAGTCAACGTCAACAACGCCATTAGAAAGAATAGTTTAGCTTGAGATAAACGAGATTTTCTCTTTAATTTCTTAATAGAAGCAAACGCAGCTCCAAGCAAAGTTGCGGGCACCGACTTATT
The DNA here is from genome assembly GCA_018249855.1 of Eueides tales michaeli. Lineage (NCBI taxonomy): Eukaryota > Metazoa > Arthropoda > Insecta > Lepidoptera > Nymphalidae > Eueides > Eueides tales. Next base: position 7,822 of record DWMZ01005765.1, on the reverse strand, counting down.
AATCAGCCTCTATAATACACTACTCTATATTTCCACCCTAAGTTATAAATACTGACTATTTTTCCTACTATTGTTAAAAATTCATGCCAAGCTCCAGTTCCTAGTTAATTTAAAACTACAAAAAAAAGTTCATTATACAGAGTCTATATTAAAAATCTAACAACAATGCCTCTTTTTTACCGATTGGGCTTTTTTATATCTTAACACTTATTACTTTGTGTAAGTGGGATTTAAATTAGAATTCAAAAAAAAAATATTAAAATGGACTTTCACAAGCATTTTTGCATCGTTGATTAAACGTAATACTACGCCTGCTCAGAAGGTAATTCTGCTGAACTACCGAGATAGAAGCGGGCAAGTAATTCAAAAATTACTCTTTTTATTTAAAATTTTATATAATACTTTCAATATTATTATTTTACATTGGTATAATGGTAGCTATCCTGCGTGAAATTCAAATAACCTTACATTCATCACTATAGTTTATAAACGCTTTTGAGTACATTAATAAACTTTACTAATTATCACTGTTTTCACAGCTTTACAAAATTTGAAATATTTTCGTTCAATTGACATTATCGCGGCACACGTGTACCACACACGTGTGCGACGATTGTGGTATCAATTACCACTCGAGGGAAAGAAATATATTTAAAAGTAAAGGTAGAGAGGCAAATCGCAGCTCAGGTTACTTAACGTAATGCTTTAACCTAATGTCTTTAACTATAACAGTAGTTGTAACGTCTATAGCTAAATAACTAGAACTGTTTAGTCAGTTAGTTAGGTCTGTCGTGGCGCAGGCGCACAAGCGCCTGAGTGTAAACGTGACAGATTGCGGGTTCGATCCCCACTTGAGGAAATTAAATAATGAATGTGCTCATTTCTTCTCTCTGGTAAAAAGGCAAACGGTGTTGAGTACCGCCACGCTACACGCTATTCGGTAGAAAATGCCTCAAATTCGGCATACATCATGAAGTTGGGAGAGAGTTTAATATTTAATACTAAATTTAAAAACGTACAAAAATTTAAACGAAGCAGAATTTTTATACGTTTTTAAATTTAGTATTTTTTTCTTTCCTAAGTGTGAAATAACACTTTAAAAATAGTAAAAAAGAATTTTATATTCGCATAACCAACCTGTAAATTTGTTTAAATTTGTAGGAAACTAAATTTCTTGTTCAATGGTTTATTTTATTGGAGGTTCGGTTCCTGTCGTTGGTCTGTTGAGTGTGTTTATTTTTACTGCAAAGCAATATAAGCAGAGGTCAACTTATATTAAAACACTCATTTTCCGTTTATCTGTGCATTTTTTAAAACTATATCGCATTTTCACTCTTCTTGTATAGCAGCAGCTTTTATTGATGCTGGAAAATAAAAATATTAAATAAAGTTATTTCCCCAAGTTGGAATTGAACCCATTGCGCTTACGCTCACCCGCTATGCTTCAAAATGATAGCCTTAAATTATTCTTCTAAATAACGTAACAAAGAAATATTTCAAAAAACAAACGCTCACATCAAGTGAGATGCATGTATACGTAATGTAAGAAAGATGTTACCGCGGAAGTCATAAATTTGTTGTAAATCCGGTACAGGACTTGCTAAATAAACAAAGCGAAGTCATTTTTTTATGAAAATATACGTTTCTTTCAATCCCAATTTTTGTATACTTGGAAATGTTATTCAAAAAGGACAGTATTTATTTTAACTTCTTCATTATTGTGTTCTAACTTTACATATAAAAATACTTTTTATTACATAAAAATTTATGTCTTATTGTATGAGATTATTATGTTTTAAGAATTTTTCATATACCTGAAAAGACATTTAAGAAAGTCATAGCACGGTTGTACAGAACCTATGGTGAACTGCTTTGCTTACTAAAATCAAGGAACAAACATTTATTTACACTTTTATCCGCTTTGGCAATAGATAGATGCGGCACAAGCGTGTGACTGTAACCGACAGGTTGTGGGTTCGATTTCGAAAATAAAATATTTTCAATTTAAATATTTAATGTTTCATTTCTTTGCTTTGATAAGAAGGCAAAAAGCGCGACGTTGAGTTCACGCAATTCCTCAAATTCGGCGGGAAGTGAGAAACGAAAGTGGAACGGAGTGTCTTAACGCTAGGTTCCCAAGTTTCCTCTGCTTACCCTGCATGTGCAGGTTACAGCGTGAAGCTGAGTGAGTGAGTAAGTAAGCGTGGCGTTGACTTCCACAGAAAATCTTCCAAGTATTATCTGCTCATGCAGCAATATGCGACGTATAATATAGATGAAAAACATACATCTAGCTGTATCCTACACCGCAGACCAGGCAGAAAGAACTTGAGGACCTAATGTTAAGATACTCGGTCCTGTTTCCTACGTTCCGCAGAATTTGGGGCATTCCGTGTTGACTGGCGGAGCCCAACGTCGTGCTTCACTTTGTTACAAGAGAGAAAAAAATTGAAAAAAAAAATAATTAAAAAATAATAAAAATTTCTCCTGCGCCACAACATGCCTCATTTCTAGCCATAGAGGCTTATATCGGTGGCGTTTTCTTATTAAAGATCTTGATTCCCTCTTTTTTTGTATAGTAGAGCAGATATAGTCAGTCAACTTAATAACCACATTCCGCATCTCAGGTAACCTAATGTCAAAACACTTCGCATCATCAATTTTTCGAGATTCCGTATTAGGTGGCACTCAACTAAAACTTAGGCTTAAATAATAGGCGCTATTTTAGAACAGATATATCTGTTCTAAAATAGCGCCTATTATTTATTTTTACTTTATGCCAATATGATTTATTATCTCACAATTTATTCTGCCTTTATATATAAAGGCAGAATAAATTGTGAGATAATAAATCATATTAGCATAAAGTAATTAAGGAATTTGCGCCAATTTAATAAGATCTATAAGACTATATGACCTTGTTTGTATTTTTAGTTCTTAAATTATAGATTTAAAAATTGCAAATATATTATATGTACTATCAAAAAGATACATAGATTAAACTATTTATTGCATACATTAAAGAAATACAGCATTTACATGAAAAGATAAAAAAAATGAATAACAAATAAAAAATGACAAATTAACATGAGTATTTTACGCATAGAGGTATATGCGAAGGCGATGCTATCACTATTAGTGATGTCTTACAGGTAACCTTTGACAAAAACAAAGCAGTAGGGGAAATCTTGGTAGCGCATAAAAACAAAATAAAGAGTTAAAATAAAGATATGAAAAAATGATGAATTAATTTAAAATATTTAAATATATGCTACGTATATTACATACATTTTATGTTAAATATATAAAAATACATACTAAGTAAACAAATAAATAAGCAATATACGTATATAATACATATCATTTTTTTTATATGATATATACATAATTATTCCATATATTATTTTTGTTGTGCCAATTAGTAAACGCTTAAGGGATATTTTGAACGTATTAAGAGATTTCGATTGCCGAATATAAGGTGGCAAATCACTCCACAAAATGACGCTTTTAAGTGTAAAAGATTCTTTATAACCAACTCTGTTACAAATAGGTATCCTTAATTTGTCACTTTTAGATCGTAGGTTGAGCTGAAACGTAGGATCGGAAACCTGAAAAGTGAAGCGCTTTAAGGTTAACGAGGAGTGTTAGGGTTGTGGAGTGATTTGGAAAATAATGGAATAAAAACTGCATAGGATATGGAAATATCGACGATGCCGCACTGTTAACCATTGAAGCTTATCACAGTATTCAGATATATGATCGAATTTTTTAGCCCAAATATATATCTGATGCAGAGATTTTGTAGACGTTCTAACATGTCTAGGCGTTCTTGTGATAAGTCAAGGTAACAGATGTCGGCGTAGTCAATAATAGGGAGACGGAGGGAAGTGGATAGTAATATTTTTGTTTTTATAGGAGGAAAATTATTCCATTTCTTGAGAGATCCCATTGTTGTGAATATTTTACTGCTAATATGTGAGGAGCCTAAGATAAGGTATAAGGTATAAGGTATTATCCATGATGATGCCTAGATTCTTAATACTATTATACATATATATTTTACTGTAAATGTATTTCAGCTTTACGCTGTATCCCCTTTGTAAAATAATAGTTTGGACCGACGAAACCTAAATGTAAAAGCTCCATTTATCACTTTGCACCTAATTTTCGAAACAATGAACAATTCATTGGTATTAAAAAAATCATTAGTAACTCATGTTTGTAGTTTTGTGTATACGCCATTAACCTTAAATACTTCCCGTTGACCTAAAATCTTGTAATCGGCACGAAGCCCTGGATTTATTTACAGTAATGTAATTTTGTAATCATCATGTAGAAAACATATTATTCTAGTCGTGAGATATATAAATATGTACAAAAATTTTGATATATTATATTTTGACTCGGAATTAAACGCCGCGTCTTATTTATATGCTGACATATAAGTAGGTAGGTATCATAAAAAAAGAATACTCTGTCAAAAGAAAAATGAAGAAATTTTAATTTTCTCTGTATTTATTTTACCCTATAATAGACCAAGCTGGTTTAAAACTAATGACATGACAAAACTTTAAGGGTCCGTTTTTTGTTGCCAGACCCGTAGAAATATGTAATAAGCGTTAACGATTTCACAAACTCATATTGTAACAGTAATAAAATATTTTCATGTTCAAATTACATTCTTTTTGTTATTTAAATATAAAATTTAGAATTTAACCTCAAAATATTATGCATTGTCGTGGCGTGTCGTGGCGGTGGAGCACAAGCGTGCGACTGTAAACGCGGCAGGTTGTAAGTGATTCGAGAAAATAAAATATTTTGTATTTTTAAATTTAATATTTAAGTTAATTTATTTGCTCTGTAACATAGCAAAGTGCGGCGTTTAGTTCCGCTACTCGATATACAATGCCTCTAATTCAGCGGAAAGTGGAGAACAGAATGGAGGGTCTTAACAATAGGTTCCCAAGATCCCTCTGCCTACTCTGCCATATACGGGATGTAAATCCGTGAAGCTGAAAAAAATGTATGTAGTACATCGTAGAACTATGCGTATCGCGTACCTATAACGGGCGTAGGTTCGATTGCCACCCGTGGTAGTGAAACCTTTTTTGTTTTTGTTATTTCCTCCCTTTGGTAACAAAGCGAAAAAAAAAACACTTAATGTGAGAAACGGGCATGTCTTAATAGGAACAGATTGTCTAACACTAGCCTTCTAGGTGCCTCTGCTTACTTTGCTACACGCAAAAAATAGCGTTAAGCCAAAATGTATGTAATGTATATGTATATATAAAAAAACACATATCATCCAAATTCAGAACGTTCTCCTTTTTGAAGTCGGTTTATAATATCTAAAAGAGAAGTTCTTGCTCCTATGAAGAAGTAACATATGTGAATAATGGCTTACAATTTTGAAAGATACGTGGTTTGTTTTCTATCTAAATATATATGATAATTACGTTAAAATTACTTCTAAATCAATTTCAATTGCATTTGTGTGCTTAATTGTTTAATGATTTATTATATTAATTATTTATTTTCTCTAAGCATGCATTGCCCATATTCGGCGAGAGGGGGGAACTGAAATGTAACGGAGTGTCTTAACACCCAAGGTTCCCAAGTTCCCTCTGCCTACCCTGTCATATGCGGGATAGAGCGTGAAGCGGTCGTTTCATCTGTGTCAGATATTATATACGACAGATAGAAATACAGACAAGTATAAAATTGTTTGTTACTTAATTAAGAATATATGACTTTGAAGATATTTTTATGTACAAATTATCTTACATAAATTAAGTCTCAGAAATTATTATAGAATGATGTAATTTTAATTTCTTTTATATAACCTAATTTCTAGCCCACAAAAGGACAGAGTTCAATAATTATGGCATCTCTAGCGTTTCAATAAACTTTAGTGCCCTTAAAAAATCAATAATTTAAGAAGTAAGTAAGTAAGCCTACAAGCTTGAAAGTCCTCTAGAGAACACGAATGAAGAGATTGATGACGGTGTTAAAGGCGAAAGTGGTATATTGTGACCGTAATGTTTCACACTCCACCCCCGTTGAGTACCCCGCCAGGGGTTGTACGTGGAGCCAATAAAATATTATTTAACAAGTAGACCCTCGGAAATGAAAAAAAAAAATGATATGTCGGTTATTTCCTTTTTTTATTATTATTTTTTAGCTTTACGATTTATCCTGCATATGGCAAGGTATGGGTTTTAAGACGCTCTGTTCCGCTCTACTTCCGCTCTACTTTTTTTTATTTAATAGACACTGCAAATACGTGTACAGTTCTACTTATGGTAAGTGATCACCGCTACCCACGGTCCTGTGTAACTCCAAATGAGCTACAGGAGCGTTGCCGGTCTTTAAGGTGGTAATAAGCTGTTCGAGTCTGCCCATGCGTGTTGCCATTACTGACGACGTGACTCTCCCACACGTACTTTAGTCGCCTCTTACGACACCGTCAGTACCAGGGTGATCCTATTCTCAAACAGAATCACATGACTAAATATTTCTGCCGAATTCTAAATGCATTGTGAACTAACACCATGAATAACTAACACCATGAATAATAGCCTCAAATAAGATATTGTATGTTAAAACGAATTTCAACATCACGTTTCGTCCATCAAAGCGACTACATGGACTCTATGATTGTGTGATGGAACTCAACACCGCGCTTTGCCTAGTTACCAGAGCCAAAATATACTTCCTTATAAATTCAATACACTCAAAAGAAACCAGTATACTTTATTGTACATAAATTATAAAACAAAGTAAGTCCCAAAATTATTACATTGTTAAATAGATATCGCAGCGGTGGCCTTATTAATTGTAAGCGAAGCTCATAAGCATGTTTTTTTTTCATAAAAACCTATAGATACACCAAAGCAGAGGTGCATAGATATCATTGAGCAAAATTTCGCTCCGTTAGCCATTTGTCGTTTAACATCTTTTACAATTGCTGTGTAGTACGTGGCATAGTGACTGCAAGGTTGTGGGTTCAATATCTAATAGAGGGAAAGAAAAAATATACAAATCGTATCCAGGTGCACAGTTGACAAACAAACTGCTTGAGATTCATTATTTAACACATAATGAATTCTTTGAGGGTTGCGGTGGTAAATCACAAGCGTGTGAGTGTAGACACGACTGGCGGTAGATTTGATTCTTATTTGAGGAAATTCAATGTTATTTTTACAGCAGAGGGAACTTGGAAACCAAACCTAATGTTAAGACACTCCATTCCACTTCCATTCCTCACTTTCCGCCGAATTTGAGACATTGCGTGTTGAGCGGCGAAACGTCACCTTTTTGCCTTATTATCAAAGCGAAGAAATGAAACATTAAATATTTAAATTGAAAATAATATATATTTCATTTCCTCGAGTGGGGATCGAACCCGCAACCTGTCGGTTACAGTCACACGCTTGTGCCGCTGCGCTACGACAGGCATATATAAGTTAAACTTACTTACAAAGAATAATTAACACTATTTATAGAAAATAATTTACAAGAAGCACTCATCAATTACTATTGTCTGTTATTAACATTTATTAATGTTAGTGTGTAGTGTTAACATCGAAAAGGCTATACTGAATTCTAAATTAATTTTGGTTTATGGAATTATTACTTACAACATCTTGCATTGAGCTCCGCCACTTAACGTGCAATACCCCAAATTCGGCGGTAACGAACAAAAAATGTGGAACAAGTTAAAATTAAAAATAAACAACGCAAATATAGCTTTTTCTTATCTTTATGAAAGTGATTTTTTCTGCCTTTCAACATGTCAGTGACAGCGCTCTACCGTGACAAT
>DWMZ01005764.1:0-10744 GCA_018249855.1 Eueides tales michaeli | reverse complement strand
ATTAACTAACTATTAAATAATAATCACACCTACAAAAATATAGCTCTATGCTTTATTTACTTTCAAGAATAGAAGACAAATGATTTTATCATATTCTATAGTTCAATAAATAAGTCGTACCTCCATAGGACGACTCGTAACTTTAATCTTTAAATAACTTTGGTTTATTAGTAGGTCCTGAAATATCGCTTTAATGTACAGATGTTTCATTCCTTTTGATAAGAAAAAACAATAACATTTGCCCTCAATTCTTGATCACTCACACTAATACTGAAATGAATGTCACATGTAAAGCACAAATTTGGCTGTTGCTAAAGTCCATACATTTCACATTAACATATGTTAAGGTACGAATAGACTACGACACTATACAAGGTACACTCAGTGTATACATCGAGTGTCTCTAATTGCAAAATTTATTGTGACATGATAATAAGTGTCACATCAGCTGTTGTGTGAACACGTTGTGTAGCAAAATATATGAGAATGCAATTTCCGTACACTTGGAAATGCACGAAAATTTACACTTTTCAGACACAAAAAAATCGTATAAGTGTAAAAAGTACATATATTGTTTGTCCGAATTGCTGCCGTAGTCCATTCGTACCTGAATCCTAAAATTATCAACATAACATACCTATATATCTAAATTATAATCAACATGTCCACTTGTTAAATATAATCTTAAATAAATGCTAAGTGATGCAATAGTTTTTATTAAAAATGAAATCATATCCAATTTTTCATTCAAGTACATTTATGTGATGTATATTAATATTTTACTATGCTCTATAATTACATGTATAACAAGATCGTTTAGATAGTTGTTATAAGATGTTATTATTTATTCTTAATTTATTATTCATAGAAAAAATTACTAATAAAAAGAAATTGTGGACATTCTTCTTTAAAAATATCTATAAATTTGAACCCAACACAGATATGTAACATATTACATTGTGACATTTACAATGCACATCTATTCTACAAATTATTAGGGCTTTGGTTCTTTTAGAGATACATTCATATTACACTATTATTATGTAAGAAAATACTACAGATATTGTCCTAATACAGAGAGACTAGTTTATCATAAGAATATATTGTTTAATATTAAATGCTATTTTGGATTAGTACATTAAAGGCAAAAGTCCTATTATATCATTTTTTTCAGTTTCACGTTTAATCTCGTATATAGCAGGTGTAGGCAGAGTGACCCTTGTATTAAGATGCAATGTTCTCCGATTTCCACTTGGTGTAAAATTCTTAGCAGAGAATAAATAGAGATAATTAATTGCATCAAGTGGAAATTGAATAATCAAAAATGGCAATTACACACATTGTCCTGCTAAGCAATGGCCTGATATTTTCTTATTTGATTATATAAAAAGATTGCAAAAGTGATTTTGAGAAATCACAGATATACTGATTGAAGTTATAGGAAACAGGAAATTTCTTTAATAGTGTATGTTTTGCTATTATTACAAAATACTAATGTAAATGCTTCAATACCGATCTATTGATACTACATATTATTAAAAAGTTGAAGAAACTATGACAAATGCAGATTATATATATTTTTTAATTATAAAAAGTTTTAGAGAACATCATGTGCATTTTCCATAATTTTACTCATTACAATATTTCCCAAAGAAAAAAAACGGGTTACAAAAAGGAAATTGAGAAAAATATTTAAGGTTGCAATGATAAGACTATGGAAAACGCACAGTATAAACAGATGTGTGTAAATATATACATATAATTATTTCAGAATTCATTGAAATGAAAATTATATTTATAATTATAAGACTTATCAATATCACATTCCAAATATTTATACTAAGTTTCAATAAATGTAATCCTTTCAATGTTATTTTGACTACAAGAAGTTTTAGTCTCCAAAACATATAAAAAAGAATTGTGAGAAATCTCTACAGTATAAAATACAGTATTTTTCATTAAACAAATAGTTCCATTCAATCAAGTTGAGATCAATAGAATAAGCAAATATGTAAAGTGACGTTATTTTAATACTGAAGATTTCATTTAGTCAATATTTAATAAAAAAATTATAAATACAAATGTGTCAATCAAAAAATATTAATATTTGGAAAAACTTTGACTACTTATATTTAAATTTAGTGCAGAAATTGGTCATTCAACGCTATATAGGTGAAATGATTGCGATATATAAAGAATAAGCAAAATAAAAGTACATATATTGAAAAACATACTGTCAAAAACAATATACAGGGCGGAATTATAGGAACAGAATTTCATAAGACTTCATTAAGGGTTCATTAGTGACGTCATAAACGTTAAAACTATTTCAAATAAGCAAAATGCTTTTACTTTTATCGTTAAAATAGTACTTACTATATATTTAGAAAAAAAACATTTACACGACATACATTCCCATACATCGGTCATTAAAATCTAGTAAAAAGCATAGCAAAAATTTTCTATCTACTGAGACCGTGTATTCCGCATATGTTCATACATTCGTGCAATCTAATTATTATAATATATATATTTAAATAGAATACGTTTATCTATGCGTTCCAATAGCTAAGTAAATGTGGTGTTTGGCACCCGAAGTCTAGTTAAAACCCTGAAAAATCTAACATTTAATTAATTATATCATAAGTCGGCAAATAACAGATAAGTGTTTTTAGTAAAAAATATAGTATAATAAATATATCTTAAATTAAACAAATTGTACCATTTTAATTATCAACAAAACATCAAATCAAATTATATTCAATTAAGGTTGAAACTTACGGAATTGTCAAAATTTAAAACATAGTATTTTTGAAATAAATAAATAAAAAATTGATAATATAATATTTCAATATTTCCAAGTAAAGCTTCAAATTAAATATTCAAATTCCACTGAAATCTTCATACTTAAACTAAATCACACTATACATTACTTCTCATAACGCTATATTGGTATAATAAAATAAAAAAAAATATTTTAAAATCCTACAAGTAAACATATATCACTAAATTGAGAAAGCACAGTGCCAACATTACAATATTATCTCAACGTGCGAGCGAGACGACATGATACAATTTAAAAAAGTTATCCTACTCGCTCTCATCCTAGCAACCGCATTATCTGTATGCATGCGAACGAGATGACACGACAAGTTAAGGAAAGTGTTCTGCTTGAACACGTCCCATATATAGTACAACTTGCATGTGTGCAAGCGAGACGGCAATAGATAAAGAAGAAGCCGTCCTCGCACTAGTGTAGCGTGTGAGCAAGATGGCACGATAAGTATAAAAGGAAATATAATTCCGTCGTAGATGTCAGTTTAATCGTGTGTGTGCGAGCGAGACGGCATAACAGTTTTAAGAGAAGCTGTCCTGCTCGCACTCGTCCCAGCTGTCGCACTCGTACTGGTCGCAATCGTAGTCGATGTCACAGGCGGCGTGGCCGGTCGCGTCTGAACTGATGTCGGTGAGCGCGTCGGAGACGGGCTTTGATGATATGTCTAGTATCTGTAGAATAATAAAAAAAATTACTGAAATTGAATTTTTTAATAAGGAAATTATCTGAAATTACTCATTTGGGATTTGTAAAATGATTTATCCGCAAAATTAACATTATATTTTAACTAACCTATTTATATCCTTGCTTCACCCGCCTGTTCACAAAGAGTTCTGAAGTAACTTTAAGCATTGAAGTAATTAATGTGACTTAATGTGGCATAAAACGCTTTCTCATTAATTCAAGCCAGAAGTTCCTTAAGTGCGTTCAATTCAATTAATTTCTTTCTCTTTATACTTTTAATAATTTAATGATATATTTTCTATTAACGACTCAGTTCATACCACATTGCATTAATCAATTTACAATATCAACAAATAAATAAAAATTCGTCTAAACTCACATCAGCCGAAGATCTAAGGCTATAGTTATCAGAATGTCCGTCCCTGTCTCGGTCGCGGTCGCGGTCGCGGTCGCCGGACATCGCGTGCATTGCTACTGAACTGCGTTTCAGATCGTCACGGGTGTTTTTGTCTGACCGTTGTACTACTTCAGAGGGGTTGGAACGTTCTGCAAAAAAAAAAAACAACGGTAATTAGGAAAAAAAAACACGTAACAATGCAAAAATCTATAATAATAGTCGATACGACACGTTCTTTTTCAAAACTCACACACACATATACATACACACGTACGCACGCACACACACACACACAAACACACACACATACACAAAGTCAAATTAAAGATATGTACTCAACTACTCAGCTTCAAGTATCTAGTTTTAAGACACTCCGTTCCGTGGTCACTTTCCTCCTAATTTGAGGCATTAAAGATATGTAGCAGACCCGCCTTCCGAGCCGGTGGTAGCTTCCTGTAGGACTGACACTACAGACATTTCTATGTAACTTGACGATTCAAAAGTTATTGTAAGGGCCTAATTGAATAAAGAATATTTTGATTTTGATGTCATCACTTTATAAAAAAAATATAATTAAAGAAATAAATTATACTTAATTATTATTTAACCTTTTGCCTGAGGATCAGCAAGAGAAACCGGTGATCCACTTCTAGGTGAGCCCAAGCTACCGCTGAAGTACATTTCCGGATTTGCTTCGTGTCGATCTATATTGTAAACATTATTAACGTAACAAAATATTGACATAAAATGTACGTATTAAAATATATGTACTTATGTTAGTAACTAAATAAATATTGTATTAGTAGTACCATGTGCAGTATGTTCAACGAGTGATGACCGCCTTGAAGATAGCTGATAGATGCCTATGCTTATAATTTTGTTAACTTCGGCGGTCAAAACTCGTCGACCTTACTGTGATTGAATGATCACCTATTATATTCTATAGACTGTAATTAAAAAAAGTTAATACATACTATAAAATTACAAAATATCAATCTAGATCTTATTCCTATTTTTTTATAATTTACTAAATAAAATTCAAAAAGTAACAATTTTAATATATGACTACAATACCACAATCAACGATATCCTGAAACACATAGTTAGTTAGCGAGATGGGCTGTCGTATCCACGGGTGCGCCATCAGCTGAGCGACCGTACAGCGTTGTGTAGGCTCCTTGCATAGCATCCACCGCAGTAACTGCTCTAAGTCTGTTTAGAAACATTCATATTAAAAAACGCTTTGTTTTTGCCATTTTTGCTTACTAGTATGTATTAGTAAACATGAAGAAATAAAAAAAAACTAAAATTTTTCATATATCAGAAACTTTCATATATATAAAAGTTTGTGAACATGGTAGTTCCACATGCGAAAACAACTGAACCAATTTAAAAGTAACATACAGTAATATAGCATACATCAGAATAAGAAATTAGCTACAGTTTATGTCTAGACTTTGTGTTATTTGACTTTAATATACACACTATGTGATATGAGACACTTTCTGTCAAATAGAATTGTTGTATATTAAATTAAAAGGTCAAAAATAAATTAAACAATAATACTGACCATCAGAAACAATTTGTGGTAAAGTAAGAGGTCCCTGTATTGTATCTTCAATGTCAGAAAAAGGATTTACAAAGAATGTTAGTACATAAAGTGTTATGCCCATGGACCACATTTCTAGTTCTGGACCTGCATACCTGAAAATAGTATTTAATTTTAATATATGTATGGATTATTGTTTTTCTATATTACTATTCTTTAGATATAGATTAACTCACGATAAAGCCATGGTAGGTTTAAAGTAATAAATACGTTATTATATAAAAAAAAAATAAAACATCAAAAATTTTGGGACAAGAGCAAAGTCTGACATATATATGTGAATTTTTTTATTACAAGGGTTAGATTAAAAGTGCAGTTGAAAACATTTAACAAGATGATTGAATTAAAGATTTTTATTAATATAGAATGTAAATAAATTGAAAAAACTAAAATGAAGAATGTAATGAACATTAATTCGATATGTTATGACTACAAAATTTCATAATAGTATAACAAATTAGCAGTGCGTGTAATTCAGATTTTATTACATAGTTCGTTACTTTCGTTATTTGGTTCACTCGACCAAATAAAAACGTGTTAAAATGTGAATTGTGCTTTCTACACGAAATAGAGAAATAGACAGGTAAAAGAAGTTGTGGTCTCCAATTTCAATTCATTTCATTGTTTTGGGTCCTCGTTAAGTAAACATATACATACTAAAAAAGACGAACGCAATTAAATCTCTAAAATTATCTTAATTATAGTGTGTAAATGCAATTTTTATATACTTAATCACATTATATCTCAAAAATTCTCTTAAATATAATTAATTCTCTTAATATAAGTGTAATTGTAATTTTTATATAGTTAACTATTAATAGCTGGACTACATATCTTAGAAATCCATACTTGTTTACCTCAACCTTAGAATCTGATTCATTAATAAAATTTAACATAGTTTAAAATATAAAAAGTCATATAACTAAATTTTCTAACTCACTTGTTCCCAGCCAAAACCTCCGGACTACAGTATTCAGTGGTACCATAAAAAGTAGAGAAAAGAGTGTCTTTACTCATGAATGTGGCTGAACCAAAATCGATGAGCTTCACATGGAATTTGTTGTCTATTATAATATTCTCATCTTTTATGTCACGGTGTAGAATGTTAAGGGAGTGCAGGTATTCTACTGCTTGACCTATCTGTAATACATAACTATTTTTGAATCTATTTACTTTTTTTTTATATTTTAGTATACTAAGTAGGTAATTTTCTGATGGAAGATATGGTTAATTTTATGATATCAAATACAATAAATGACACACATATATTTAGTCATATGATTTATCATATGACTAAATATATGTGTGTCATTTATTGAAAAACTGTTTACAGTTTCTGTATAATTTTTTAATGATTATATTATTATCTCAAGTGCTAAAAATGCCATCAGATTGCATAAAATTAAAAGTATCTGCACATTTACCTGTCTAAATATGTAACTAAGTAGTGGTTCATCGAGCCGCGGCCGGCGCTCTATGAACTCAAACAGGTCCATCCCAGCACCATGTTTTTCCATTACCATTTGGAAATACTTCTCGTTTTCAAATACATCCATGACACTTACCTGGAAATCATTGAAAAAAGTAATTAAATTTATTAATATTAAAAAAAATTAATTAAAAAGTTTCGGAACTTTAACAAGTGTAACATTTAGATTATAATATTAGGCTAACTTTTAAACATATATAAATAAAGTTAAACTATTTTAAATGTTTGAAATAACATATTTAATATTAAGATTGCCCAACATAAACGAAATTCTAACGCGTCGTCAATTAGACGTTGCTTTAGAATTTTTGCATAGCATAATATGGAATTTTAAAAACTTACAATGTTAGGGTGGTTCAGGGACATGAATAAAATTTAGCGATACGTGGTACGCTCTGAGCCGTATTAATTTAAAACAACTTTTTTATAATGAATTTGGCGATTTCACAATGGAAACATAGTTTCTTAGTATTATTTCAAGACTCCCAATATTGGCATGATCCAAGTGCAGTTATTTTAGCATATTAAAAACAAATTACAATAGGTGTTTTAGCCCAATTATAATAATGTTAGAACGGTCGACGAAGGTAGAAAAATAATCTAAAATCTTCACGAACGAACTCGACGTGTAGGATCCATAAATCATGAGAATTAAGAATAGTGCTGTTTCTCTGAACTTGGCGACTTCACAACTAATAACAACGGATGCTTTATACAACAATATTTAACATAAAAATAGGATCTTCGAATATTATAAGTAATCTGCAGAACGCGGCATCTGAGATGTATGTCGATTTACGAGCTCTTGGCGAACCTGGCAAGTTCACACAACAATCACAAGTCAAAAAAATAAACATGGTAGATAAAATAAAGAATTTAAAAATCTTACAATATTCGGATGGTCCAGGGTCATCAGTAAGCTGAGTTCCAGCGGCACGCGTCGTCCGTCGGGCGCGTCGCTCCAGAACAGCGCGCCCACCTTCTCTTTGACTATGAACTTGGCGACACATAGCAGTCTGTCGGAGCGCCGGTACGCCATTTTGACGCAACCGTAGGCGCCTTTGCCTGGAATGTGTGATGTTATGAACTTAATTGTTTGTATTGTAAATAATTACAAGTGTTAAAATAAATTAAATTAAATGTAAAATAAATGTCATACATTATATATATTGAATGTTTAAACGATCACACTAAAGTAAGATATCACAAGCAAGCTTTAGAACCATTTAATTTGGGAACCATTCAAAGATCCAAATTAAAAAAGTCCATACATAAAAATAGGATTCAACCTCAAATCAACCGAGCGCTATTTAGCTAATAATAAACAGTACCTATTTGCTTAAGAGTGACATAATTCTTGTTATATTCTCCAGCCACCTGCTCTTCTCCACATTGACTCATTAAGGACATAGATTGAGGCCTACTACTTGCTGATTTATTGCCCTGTAAAAACAATAAAATATCATATGTTAAAAAATACTAAAGACTATATTTTTTGTTTTTCCTGGTTCATGATATAAATATTTGAATTTCATGATTTTTGTAATATTGAAATTTTTCAAGTAAAAGAAATATTTTTTTACTGTAATATATCCGTTGGTATTTATTATTATATGAACTTCATTTTTCACTATTTTGAAATAAAATAATTTTAAAGACATTGCTATTGGCGAAACTTTTGTTTACTTTGTATAGTAAAAACAAACCATAACTGAAATTCCCTTTGGCCAAAATTAAAATTCTAGTTTTAATATCGTCTGCCGGTATCCATCGTCACTACGATTTACCGTTGAGAATTATAGCAAGTCTTTTACAATTTTATTACAAAAAATATATCTATATCATATATAACTTTAAACAAATTAAATAAAAATATATATACAAGCCAAGATCTCACCATAACAAGAGAATTATCAGCAGTCGAAGCAAGGCTGGAGGCAAGCGTAGTATGTTTAGTTAATGCCGGTTCCCCGCGCACGCTGAGCCACACGCAACGGACGGACCGCCCTCGCGCTAGCTGCATACTTGATACCGTGTATACTACATCTGGGAAGGGAAAATATAATTTATTTATTTTTTTCTATTTTTAAAGTGTTATTCCACACTTCGGAAAGAAAAATACTAAATTTAACAACGTATAAAAAAAAATTAAAAATTTTCCTGCTACGTTCAAATTTTTATACGTTTTTAAATTTAGTATTATAATTTATTTATTTTCTCAAACACTATGGAATTTTCGATTTATTGGTGGAATTTAACGCTGCTCTTCTTTCTACTACACAGAAAAACGAAATATTTTATTCCCCTCGGTGGGATTGAACCTACAATCGTCGCGTTTAAAGCTAGATGTTTTACCGCCGCACCACTGTGGCCATGAAATAGATATATACATACGTACTTACGCGGAAACATATCAGGATTGTGATAGAGTCCAGAGCAAGAGATCAATAATTAGTTAACAATGTTTCAATAATTGCCCTTGCGCTACATACTTGGCATTGTGTACACAAAATTTGATTATTGACACAGATCTAAACGAATGAGAAAATCTAAAGTCAAGGCACTCCATTCTCCAATTTACTATTCAATTAAATTGGTTTGTTAAGTTTCTTAATCAAAGGCGGCATTTAATATTCTTTCAGATCAGGGATATAAAAATAATTTAAGCACTTCGGTGGTGATTTATTAAATTGAATTCTATATGGCAACATTATGGCTTGACTCACTTCAATCAATTGCCTCTATGTCTATCTATAAATATTTTATTACTAGTCTATCTATAAATATTTCCCTGAGATAGGATAAAACCTAATACAACTATCGTGTATAAAATCTGATACTACTTCACTGCGCTATGATAGCCTAAATTTGAAGTAAAATGTTTTTTTTTGTTTTTTAACAGTAATTGCACTATTAATTACGGCGTCCATTCAACAATATTAAAAAATATACAATAATATAAATGGAGTATTTAATACTCCATTTCTATTATTGTGTACTTTTACACAATAATAAAAAAAATTATACTAGAAATTAAGAAAATGTATAAAATATTTAATTATACAGTAGTATAAATTTAGCATAATAACTGTACACAAACAACTCACTAAGTTCAGTCCCGTCCTTGTGTAACACAACGCCGCTATATGTCCCATCCTTATACGAGATTCCGATATCTTCCTCGCGGCGTTGCGGCGTTGACGTCGTTATGTGTGTGCGGATTAAGCGTTTAGTTACGCACGGGGTTTCTGGGTCATCTGTAATTACGTTATTTAAAGTGATTTTTTGGTTTTTTAAATAACATTTGAACTAATAATTATGGCGTCCACTCCCATATTAATCCAATCCAATATTAAAAATACACAATAATAGTAAAGGACATAGCAAAAGTTAAATAATAGTTCATATTTTTTTGATACTAGGCATTAAGAAAATGTATCAAAATTTTAACCGTAGCGGGTTTGGAACCGGCCTTTCGGAGATCTTCCATGCGCCATGTTTAAAATTTTTATATGCTTGTTACAACTTAATTTGTCTTCCTGAAGTAACTAATAACACTTCAAAAATTTTAAATGTCTTTTATTTTTTTTATTACCTTCAAGCTTTTTCCTAGGAGCCGATTCAGTTTGTGTTTCCAAATCATTATCATTACTCAAGCTGTCTATACTTTCATCGTTGCCATTGTGTTTGGGCAAGTCTTCGATCTCACATCCAGGCGGCGGCATTTCA